>JASTWL010000293.1:0-238499 GCA_035220575.1 Temnothorax rugatulus | reverse complement strand
TTCGTCAGTAATTTTACATCGACGTGATTGCGTACATTTTCCATCGTTTTCCCGAAAACCGCGTTATTCATTAATTTATATAAATTTTTCTCGAACTCATTTTTGGCTAGTGTTCTAAATTTTGTATTGAGTTCGATGTAAGCGCGGAGCCACGCAGATTGAGCGAATTGCAATACGCGATGTATCTTGTGACGCGAAGGCCGTGGTGCGTGCACTGCTGCAGGTTGCAATAATAAATGACATAACGCTTCTTATTGTATAAAGTTGCGAGAAGTTTGTTCTCTCGCTTGCCGGGTGGTTTATCGTTCGTCGGACAGAACGGTAGATCAGCGTGCTCGTCGTGTTTGTTCTGCGGATACTCTAGATCGACCTCCAGAATATAACCCGTGGGCGAATCTGAAGCGATCGCGCTAAAGTCGAAATTCGAAACGTCTTCGACCCATCGAAAATCTGCGTAGGGCAGTGGTTGACACATCGCCCAGCCGTACAAGTTGTTTACATCGAAATACATCAGATACGACGACGGTTTCGACGGATCGTGAGATTGCATGTACTTGTTATTGGCTTGCGCGTATCTACCGGAACATTGACTGAGGCCGCCGCGAATACCGCGTTCGATAAACATTACCATATCAATGTCTGTAAACAGTTCGAAATTTATGCGCGTATATTTTAACATAGCGTCCCACGTGAAACCCGGTAGAGTGTAATAATGCGCTAGATCGAGTCCGTAACTCGCGACGCAGCTATCGCGAAAATTTTCAAACACGTCAGCCAACAGCAAGACATCGGTTTTCAGGTATAGATCACTGTATTCGCCCAGGTTTCGAATGGAGAATCGCTGCCATACGTTCGCGGCGTGCGCGTAATCGCTCTCGGATACGGTATCACCGGTCAAGGAACTGTAAAATGAATCGCGCGGTGGTAAACACGTATCCTCCAGCTTTTCGACGCAGTCGATGTACTCATACGGAAAGACACCTTTTCGTGTCAATAATTCGAAATCGTCGTTGGATAACGCGGAAAATTTGGAACGTATAATTTTCAACTTATCCTTATCGAGGAAGGATGCCAATTTATCGAGGCTGCTAGTCAGAAATTTGTATGAGTCGATGAATCTTAATTTTACATCGCTTCGCGAATCTTTTTTTTCTGCTGTATCTTTTACGTGTTTGGTAAATGAGATGTACTTTTCTTTTGTTATCGGCAGTACATTGATCGCGCCTTCGAACGCGGCAGCTATCTCCATGATAATAAAATGCGCGTCATAGCCCGATAGATTGTGGAATATTACTGGGATGAAGTGTGAATCTTTATAATTCAGATTGCATGTCGAATGTGCGGGACCTCGGTACCTACCAGTTAAATGACAGTGATCGCGTACCCGCTTGTCATCTGGCGCGAACGGTTTCTCGCACACGTGACATTGCGCCGCGCTGTTAAATTTTTTCCACTCGTCTCGCGTGAAATCCGCCATGGGTACATTAGCGGACAAGATAGTTTTTTTTTTTTTTTTTTTTTCTTCAGATAAAGGAAAGACCGTGGGGGTAGCCCATGTGGTCATAATAGCGAAACCGAAACTAGTTGTATCACATAACAAAAAAGGGACTATGACTAGGTTAACATGAACGCCTCAATAAAAGCGTCCCAAGCAAAAGTTAAACTGCGTAGTATAAACTCGTAAACTCGTAAGACTTTAAACTCGAAACTGTGTAAGTGTATGAGTGTATGTATAATTGTTCGTGTATGTCCGCGGTGTCCTGAACTCGGTAATGCCGTAGGTGCGTTAGGCCCAAGGAACTGCGCGGATCACTTCCCCCTGCGGCCACAAGATAGTTTTTACGTCGTGTGCTAAACGTCTTAGTTCCTCGGCAAACCACGTGATGCAATCTTTATCGCGACGAAATTGATACGCGGATAACGAGTCGTCGTACGAGCACCGTACGTAATACCCGACGCTAAATACCTCATGGTGTTGGTATATGCCGGACGTTTCTGGATCCGTGTTCGTCTTTTTCAGGACGCACTCTAAGTCGGCGTATATGATGTATGGGACTCGTTCTTTCCTACCGTAGTTATTAAATTGCAGCCGCTTGTCGTTATCACATGGTAGTCGGATGGCACAGTTGTTCATCTCCTGGCAGTCGACGGTGTGGGCTTCCAATTTTTCGCTCGAAATAAAATAATGTATCTGTGAAAAAGGAATAATTTATTATTTTTCATGAAAAAATATGAAAATATCATAGAATGGAAATATACTCACCGATCGCAGAAGTATTTCCGGCCATGGTGCTTGCTCAATTGTGTGCTAATGAGACGCGATAGATTCTTGATCCAGGCGAAATGTCCAACGTTAGCATCTCGCAGATCTTCCACGTACAACAAATTGACATGCTTTTCTCTCTTCTGGTCGGTAAGCCGTATTGGAAGGATTGTATGTTTATCATTGTTTTGTTTCTGGATGGCATATACGTTGATTGAAATGCCGTTGAGATCTTCAAATTTTTTAATTTGACGCAATGACATTGGGAATTCAATGCCTTGTAAATTTAATATTGTTTCATAAGGAGGGTATGAAGATTTTCTATATGTATGTTCCACGACTGGATACAGCGCGGCGACCACCGACCACGCGAAACATGCATTGTCCGTTGATTGCACGTTAATCACCGCTTTCTTTAATTTAATTTCTCGCGGTAAATCGATGTGACACCCCGCGTGCAATGGATTGTACTTGTTTATATTTAGCGTTAAATTAAGTATACGTGATAACGCCCACCCGCTATCGCGTTCCTGGAATTCCTCCAGCAATGCTAAAGTGGGCTCGATAACGCGCAACTCATACCACTCTTCCAAATCGGACTCGCGAAGGAGTTCACAGTTTTTCGTATTGACACTTTTGTTCGCACGTTTATCACCTGCTACAAACTCGCCGTTGAACATTGTGTTTATTTTTACACTGCCATGTTGTTGTATGACGTTCCGCACATGATTGAATACAATGTCTCTCGCATCCTCGAGAAATTTTCGTGGTTCGATGTGATCGGTATTGATTACCGCACCAGTCAATATGCGACTTTCGAAAGCCGTATCTATCTCACGCCATCTGAGTCCTGTCTCACTCGCACTGTATCCGGCACCCACATGCACGAAACGTTGACGTACCGCATCTTTTATACTTTCGATTCGCGCGATTTGAGCCACCAATAACTGTTGGTTGCCGATTGATAAACGAGGCCGTTTACTTCGGCTTTGTTCTTCCAACACTTCGATATATTGATTACATTGCTGCTCCCATACATTAAATTCTTCGATCGAATTCAATCGATCGGATTGCTCCAACAACTCTTGCTCCATATTCTCGTTTCCTTCGATCCAAAGATTGCTTCTAAAGACTGCTCGCTTGCTTGCTTGAGAATACTATGATTTTTAACACTCTTTTCCATCGTTTTATACTTTTCTTCTATCGCTTTTTCTCTTTTCTTAATCATTTCTTCCTCTTCTACTTCTACGTCACAGAGACGTGACATTTCTTAGACCCTTTGGGTCTCAATAAGCAAATAAGCTATTTGCTTATTAATAAAAAATTTTCGTCCGAATGGAAACATAAATCATGTCCTGACACATAGCTCGTCAAAGGATGAGACAATTATGGTCATAAATTATAGCAACCTGCCATCGGTGCTCAATTCTATAACATTTGTATGGCTCGTATCTGGTCTGATGTGCCTCCAAGGAAAAAAAAAACAAAGAATTTTTTCATCCCTGTTTTTCACCATCATGTTGAGAGATACCCCCACCAATCATAGTATACTACGCATCAGGTGAAGCAAATCTCAAAATCTCTGGTACTTGCACTCGTGCATTCGTGCGTAAAAGAGTCTCTATATGTTGCGATAATGTTCTTTTAATTATATAAACAATTTATTATAAATTTAAAGAATTAATAAAATTATTAAAATATTGATAAAAACTTTTATCTAAAATAGAATAATCTCATCACGGCATGTACGAACTTGTTCGTTCCTGTCTTCCACTCTCATTTCCCCACTACGGGGACTCTATAGTTTGTCACGTAAAATATGGTTTTTGTCAACATTTTTTTTTGGAATGCAAACCTAGAAAAAAAAAGGTTTTCGACGTCATCTCTTCCTGCGTTCAACTCTATAGTTTAAGTCACGTAAATTTTTTATTAAATTATTATAACTAATTAGGTTATAAATCATTATATTAATTAAATTAAGTTACAAAAAATTTTATTAATTTATAGGTAATAAATAATTAAATTAATTAAATTAGGTTATGATTAATCATAACCTAACTCAATTAATTTAATTATTTATTACCTATAAATTAATATAATTTTTATAACCTAATTTAATTAATATAATTATTTATAACCTAATTTAATTAATGATGCAAACACCGTCATCCCCTCCACGTCATCCCCCCATTACGAACTGGCCTAGAAATCCCCCTATATACCTACTAATAGTTGCTTCTACTTCATTTTTCTCTATTAATTAATTTGAACTTTTGTTTGAAAAATTCTTTTATTTGCCTAATACTTTTTGAGATATTCAAGGAAAACTTGGTAACTTTTTCAATATTTAGCTTGTGATATCTTGATGATTGTTTGCCAGAGAAAAAAATGGTATAGAGGACTTTTTGACTTGATTTTGTCTTAAGAATATGCTGTTGCAATAGCACTCCAATTTTTTTAAATATTTGTAAATACTCCAAGAAGATGCATACACAAATATTAAAAAAAATTGGAGTATACTATTGCAACAGCACATTTTTGAGATAAAATTAAGTTAAAAAGTCCTCCAATACAGGCCCCGGACCCAAAATCTAATAAAATCGTCTACTGCGGTCTTCTTCAAACCCTTCAACTTTTATCTGAAACACTTTTCCATAAACAATACTTTCTGAGATAATTAGTGGAAATAATTGGCACATGAAATAAAATCCATATATATATATATATATATATATATTATATATATATATTATGATGTGTGTGTATGTATATATATATATATATATATATATATATTATAATATATATATATGTGATGTATATATCTATCTATATACACAATAATATATATATTATATATATATATATATATATATATCTATCTATATATATATATATATATATTTATATTTATATTTATATTTATATTTATTTATATTTATATTTATATTTATAAAATCATATATATTTTTTTTTGCTGAAAATGCTTCGTTGAAGAATTATCGAGGTGCGTTTTTTAAAATGGGCCACCCTGTGGGTGTTCCTTAAAGACCGCGCACTAACTACATAGCGTTATTCCTTATCAAAAATTGAGTCGAAAAGTCCCGAACCATTTTTTCTATAATGCTTTACCAAGCTGTAATTATTGAGTAAAGTCAATCCAATCAGCGCCGACCTTTAGCCGGGCGCAAGTCAATGAGCCACGCGCCTGGTAGTGTGCGTGAGCGCTCCGCCGCTACGTTCAACGCTACGCGACGGTGGCGCGCGGCCCGGCCGCGGCGGTGCTGCGTCTTCGCGCGCGTCGCATGGAATATTCTGACGCATCGTAATAATAGAAATAATTTTTTCTTGCACTAAGAATTACATGTTACTTCTGTCAGAAGTATCTTCTTACAGAAAATTTCGATAACAAATAGAACTCTCGCCAAGACGTAAACCTTCAACACATGAAGATTTAAACAAATACAAAAAAATAAACTGTGTATTTTACAAAAATTATTTTCTAAACAATCCGTTTCGTTAGATATCTCTGCGTTAATTGAAATTAAATTTTGAAACATAGCACTTATTCAATCTTTCTACGAGATTCACCTAGTTACTCAGAAGTAATAAATTTTGTAAGAGAAATAACAATTAGATATTTAAATATTCTTATGCTTAAAAGAAAATACGTAAAGCGTATTAAAAAATAGAGAAAGATTTCTTCCTTTATGAGAAAACGATTTATCTTAAGTCAAGAATAACGCTTTTCAGATGTACAATTTGAAACTTAAGGTAAATGAGAGCAAAACGCCAATTTTATAGCGAATAATAAGTCGCTCATTTGCTGCAACAATGACAAAACTCAAAAATCGCTCTTTTTGAGTTATTCGTACAGGGAAAAAGGTTGTTACATGTACTATTCACATTTAAATCGGTTTCACGAACTCACCCGAGAGAACAGTTGTGTCGCTATTGTGCCATATCATTTAGTGAATTATGTAGGTTGCAATACTGTCTTATCTCAGTCAATCTCAGTTGTCATTTTGTCGTGTAGTGAGAACATCGTAAAAGTTGCAAAAAGAGTAACTTGCCAATACGGTATTTTAAAATTCTCATAGAAAGTGATAACAACTCAAAACTTTAAAACGTGTCTCCTGAAAAATCACAATTTTTTAGTTATGTCACTGTTGCAGCAAATGGGCGAATAAATAATAACACATTTAATAATAATTTAAAACAAAATACAATTCAAATGTATCGTATTTCGGTCTTAGTTTAGACCTTCTTCAGTGTAATATTTCGCAATTATCTTAAATCTAATCGTCAACAACGCATAAATAAAAATGAAATGTAGTCATATTCGTAAAACATAGGTCGGTGGTGTAGTTGTTAGAAAAGGTTGAACATAAGATAAATCACGTGACTAACTACTGCCTTTTAAATAAAATGAGATTACAAAATTAGTTGCAATTCGTATAAGTTTTTTCATGAAGACGTAAAATTCACTTACCAGACGGTCAATCTCGTGATAATCTACCATATCTGGTTTTAGTAACGAAACAATGCTTATAAGTTAAGATCAGCGCACGGCCTGTGAAGCCCTAGACTCAAGCGCAAGGTGAAATGAGTACAGACAAATATCATGAAACATTATAATATAATACATATTATATGTGTACAATAAAATAACACTATTAAATAAATAAAAATAAATTAACAAATAAAACAGACTACAGATGTCAATTGTGTGGAAGTCTCTCGATACAATAGGAGAATAATCATTAGAAAGATTTTTTATTTATTAGTTTATTTCATCTTGTGCTTGAGTCTAGCCCTTCAGTCCGTGCGTTGATGTTAATTCATAAGCATTGTTTCGTTACTGAAACCAGACACAGTAGATTATCACGAGATTGACCGTCTGATAAGTGAATTTTAATAATTGTGATAATTGCGAAATATTACACTGAAGAAGGTCTAAACTAAGACCGAAATACGATACATTTGAATTGTATTTTGTTTTAAATTATTATTAAATGTGTTATTATTTATTCGCCCATTTGCTGCAACAGTGACATAACTAAAAAATTGTGATTTTTTAGGAGACACCCCGGGAAAAAATGGAGGAGATCTGACCATGTCTGATTTGATAAAATGAGATACAACGAGATCTGAAATTTAAGTAAAGTCAGATCTGATTGGATACAATTTTATCTCGCCAGATCTGCATGGCCATATCTGATCACATGCAGCCAGATATGCTGAACTGTAATCCGATCTCACCAGATCTGATCATTGCTGCCGTTCGATATTGAATCGCAGATCCAATCGGATCTCTTCCGATCTAATCGGACATTATCTGATTGCTTCAGATCTCCTGAAGTACGAGCAGACATTACGCCTCAGATCTTGTCGGATCTGAGCAGACTTAGCCAGACATATCTTGATCTCACCAGATAAGACCAATCTTGGCTTACAAAGTTGTGTTGCTGATCCAATCAGATCTCTTCCGATCTTGCCGGATCTGAGCAGACCTAGTCAGACATATCTTGATCTCACCAGATAAGACCAATCTTGGCTTACAAAGTTGTGTTGCTGATCCAATCAGATCTCTTCCGATCTTGCCGGATCTGAGTAGACCTAGTCAGATAGATCTTTATCTCACCAGATAAGACCAATCTTGGTTTACAAAGTTGTGTTGCTGATCCAATCAGATCTCTTCCGATCTTGCCGGATCTGAGCAGATCTCGTCAGTATAGAACTTATAAAAATTCGTTCTCAAATCGTCCATTATTAATTTTTACACCCAATGTTGGACATTATAAAATATAATATTAACTCTGTAAAGGGAAAGCTTAAATGATTTTTGGTCAAAAAATCAATTGATTTTTATATTAAAAATAGTTTTCTCAATTTTGAAACATTAACATATATAATAAATATAGTCTCTGCCAATTTGATAATAATTGTTAATTTCGACACCATATTTAGAATTTATTATAAATATTCCATTAAAAAAGTACCATACAAAATTAATTAATAATAGATAAATATAAAAGATTAATGTATATATGTATATATAAAACATAAGTCTTTTAAATTATTTTGCAAACATACCTTATAATTTAAACTGATAAAATAATATAATCACATATAAACTTATATACCCAGGTAGCAAACACAAGTCATTTTGACGTCAAATTTTGGTCAGTTACTGACCATTCCTGACGTCACTAACTGACGGCATAATGACGTTAAAATGACGGTCTAATGTCACGGACAATTGACGTCATTTTCTGACGTCTTATTGACGGCAAAAATAGGTCCATTGTACGACATAACGGTTTCTAGAAATGTTTTTTATGAAATTATAATGTTAAAATGTCTACTTAATAAACGTTTATTTAAAAATGTTCTTTTTCTTTATCTAAAAAAAAAAAAAAAAAAAAAAAAGCCTCTTTAACTGGTTTCGTTACATGCTCTCAAGGCGGTCACCCATCCTAGTACAGTACCGTGCCCGTGTTGCTTGACTTCGATGATCCAGTGGACAGTGACGATCTTCTCACCCTGATGTTTCCTTATTAACTGTACTTGTCTATAACAGGTACATCTTTAACGTGTTCTAAAATCTTGTAATGATAATCTTCTTGATAGTTATAACACTACATGAAATAGTTATTATAAAACTATAATCACACGCAACTACATCCACTTATACCATAAATTCGCCACTTCAATCATAAAGTTGCGAAACAAACATATTATAGTTAATTTTGTGGTTTTTATTTTATTATTACTTTATTATACAATATTAAGAAGTAAAAATAGTTATATTACAAAAAGACCTTATTTGGACGACTTTAAGACGTCTTTAAAATGACGTCTTTAGATGGTCTAAGAAATGACGTCTTATAAACGTCCATTATTAGTCGCCGATGTCATAGACCAAAAATGACTAAAAATAGACGTCATAATGACGTTATGGAATAACGTCAGTATAATGTCATTTTTAAAGACATAGTCGCTTTTTGGTCATTTGACGTCATTTGTACAAACATGACTAGTATTTGACGTCAAAATGACATGTGCTTGCTACCTGGGTAGTCATATAAGATTATATATGATCAGATCATAATGTTGCATCTCAAAGTATCCGATAGATGGCATCCGACGGGATCTGATTCTCGTATTTAAAATTTGATGAACAGTGGTATAAGAACGGTATCAGACACGGCAGTGTCGTGCTAAGTCGCGGCAAGTTATGTAAATCGTGGAACGGCACAACTTTTGTATCATGGAGTCCACTTTTATAATAAAGTGGCACATTTAAAAAATAACATTTGAAAACAACAATTTTCTGCAGTGGATGGACACCGGATCGGATCAGATCTACTCATGTCTGATTGGATCTGAGCAGATATAATAGATTATTCTCGTTACATATCTGACTCTGTCCGCTAGGATCGGATCAGATCTACTCATGTCTGATTGAATCTGATCAGATAGGGCCAATATTTTGATCAAACCAGATCTGAGTGGATCGGATCTGATGAGATCTGCTCAAGTCTGTTCAGATCTCTTCCATTTTTTCCCGGGACGTTTTAAAGTTTTGAGTTGTTATAACTTTCTATGAGAATTTTAAAATACCGTATTGGCAAGTTACTCTTTTCGCAACTTTTACGATGTTCTCACTACACGACAAAATGACAACTGAGATTGACTGAGATAAGACAGTATTGCAACCTACATAATTCACTAAATGATATGGCACAATAGCGACACAACTGTTCTCTCGGGTGAGTTCGTGAAACCGATTTAAATGTGAATAGTATATGTAACAACCTTTTTCCCTGTACGAATAACTCAAAAAGAGCGATTTTTGAGTTTTGTCATTGTTGCAGCAAATGAGCGACTTATTATTCGCTATAAAATTGGCGTTTTGCTCTCATTTACCTTAAGTTTCAAATTGTACATCTGAAAAGCGTTATTCTTGACTTAAGATAAATCGTTTTCTCATAAAGGAAGAAATCTTTCTCTATTTTTTAATACGCTTTACGTATTTTCTTTTAAGCATAAGAATATTTAAATATCTAATTGTTATTTCTCTTACAAAATTTATTACTTCTGAGTAACTAGGTGAATCTCGTAGAAAGATTGAATAAGTGCTATGTTTCAAAATTTAATTTCAATTAACGCAGAGATATCTAACGAAACGGATTGTTTAGAAAATAATTTTTGTAAAATACACAGTTTATTTTTTTGTATTTGTTTAAATCTTCATGTGTTGAAGGTTTACGTCTTGGCGAGAGTTCTATTTGTTATCGAAATTTTCTGTAAGAAGATACTTCTGACAGAAGTAACATGTAATTCTTAGTGCAAGAAAAAATTATTTCTATTATTACGATGCGTCAGAATATTCTATGCGACGCGCGCGAAGACGCAGCACCGCCGCGGCCGGGCCGCGCGCCACCGCCGCGTAGCGTTGAACGTAGCGGCGGAGCGCTCACGCACACTACCAGGCGCGTGGCTCACTGACGTGCGCCCGGCTAAAGGTCGGCGCTGATTGGATTGACTTTACTCAATAATTACAGCTTGGTAAAGCATTATAGAAAAAAATAGTTCGGGACTTTTCGACTCAATTTTTGATAAGGAATAACGCTATGTAGTTAGTGCGCGGTCTTTAAGGAACACCCTGTATATATATATATATATATATATATATATATATATATATATATTGTTGCGCTCGTCCGCGCGTTCGTTGCACACACACTCACGCACACACTCGCGAACACGGCACGCAATCCCGTTTCCGGGAATAAGAACTCTCAGTTGAAAAAGAACTTGTTTAATAGGCAAATGAGAACAAATGCAATGGCTCGCGAACACGTCTGAACGGTTCGAAGGCCCGGCGGATAATCTGAATGGCGACGGATGTAAACAAACAACGACAGGCCCGTCGTCAAGCACGTCGTCAGGCAGCGCTTCGCGGCTGCCTTCCGGGTTTCTATCGGGCGTCTTAGTCCGAGAGCTGGCTACGAAAATACCAACGTCATTTGTTTAAGGAAATTTTCAACCTCAAACGATTGTGGCAATGTTGCAAATTAAGAAAGCGCAAGTCTGGCTGCTGGCCGGTGGTGCGTTTAGCGGGGGCGTACGCCCTTAGCTGTAAAATATCGAGGATGAAAAACGTCATATGTGTAAGGCTAAAAATTTATTTGCTTATTGTATACGTGTTTAATAATCTGTATATGAAATGACAGACAAAAATCTCGGGTCTAACACCGTGCCAGACGTCGCCGAAAATCTCAGTATCTATGGAATGTACTGTAAATTGCCGGCAGCAACAATTAATTTTATCACTTAAATTTTTCGAGCATTAAATTTAAAATGTTCTCTGCTAATAACAATAATATTTACGAACATTTTTTACGGGGGGAGGGGCACACAAAAATTTTTCTAAAACCTTGACAGACTCCGACAAACAAATCGTAGGATATAAATGTTCAACTTTTTTTACATATGTTTTAAATTTGAAATGTTCTGTTAATAAAAATAATAAATTCTTTTTATGTTTTATTATAGAAATGGAAAATTTTAATTTTATTTTATATTTAAGTCAAAAAATGGTTAAAAAGTTTTTAATCATCTGTTTCGCTATAATCTTCATATAAATCATCAAGTGCTTCGCAGTCATCACCGTCATCGCTATTATTGGATTCATTTTCATCATCATCATGATCGATGTTATCATCATTGTCTTCGTCGCCACTTTGACTCTCACTTTCCATATTTTCATCTGTAAATAAAATATAAAACATTATACAAATAATGTAGTTAATAATCGTAAATAATTTTATAAGTAATTGAGAATGTTTACCTTCGGTATCTTCAGTTTCCAATACAACTTCATTTACGAATGATGGTAATTGCTTTCCCTCAAACCATTTGAATTCATACTTGGATTCGTTTTCAGTCCATCCACAATTATGTGCTTCTAATTCTGTTGGAATTTTTAAATGGGCGGGCAATTTATATTTTATATTCTCCAAATATTGGTTATATAGTAAGTTCTCAAAAGTTGTTGCCATAATTCAGACTTACATGGTGGTAAACTTGCAGCATCTAAATTTTTAATATTTTTTTTTTTAAATGGTTCGTTAATATTTGTAAATCTGTAACTCTTTGTAAATAAATGCAATCGAGCATCATTAAGTTGATGAATGTGTCGTATGCCGTACATGTGGCAAACAAACTTTTCTAAAATTTCAAAGACTTTATTTTTTTCCTTAGAAACGTCGCCAAGGTCTGAAAATGCTTGTTGATATTCTTCTGATTGTAATAGAAGTTGTAAAGGTCGCAGTTTTCCTTTTCGATAAAATGTTGGATTATAATCACAGCCAGTTAAAGCATGAAATCCAGGAAGAGCTTTGCATACTAAATCTCCGAGAGTTTCATATAATTGAGTTACATTAATATATCGATGAGAATTCGCAACTCCAGTTTCTATCCAAATTTGTGAGTTAGTACCAACATGTTCCATATTACCCAGCATTATTACAAGAATATCAGTGTCTGAGCATTTAATAACAACATTCGCATCATAATCAATATTACAAACATGATAAATAATCTTTGTGTAGGCTTCTTCGTGGCTTTCACATGTAAGTGCATAATTTATTGTTTGAATAACATTTTCATCCCGAACTGTATAATTGTAGCATTTATCATAGTTAACATTTATTGTTTTAGTGCCAATAAACGGTATCATTTCATTACTGGTCCAATGTGTAATCAAGAAAGTCACAAGAGCTTCTTTAAATTTGTTATTTCTAAGTTCTTTCGTGAAATCAGTAGGTCTTATTTGATCCGGTCCAGAAATAACATACACACGATCTTGCAAGCCATTTCTTAGCAAACGTTCATGATCTTTTATTGAAGGTGAGAAATATCGATCAAAAACAACATCTATTCTCGACGCTTTAAAACTTGTGACTATTTGTAAAATTTTTTTTGATATATTACCGAATGTTGTTGGAATTTCTTTCATACAATGTAGTATAAAAAACCCATCAAGTATTGCTATATCGACATTTTCGCTTTCAATTTTAGTTTCCAATGATTTCATCAAAGCAGATTTTTCAGTTTTGCATATTGTTCCATCTAAATGGCACAGAGACATCAAAACAGGAGTTAAAGGGTATGACAAAATTTTTGCAATGTCAATATTTTGCTCCATTGATATACCCAACATACGCCCAAACAAATCTCTTTGCATTTTGCAATCGAACTTCATGTACTTTATCGCTGATTTTTATTTTTTTTTCACAAGAAGCAGAAAAATTAAAAATTTTATTTTGTTTAATGGGTTTTTCAAATCTATCAGTTGATAAAGCACATTCAGAAATGAAAGTTTCTCGTAATTCATTTCCGGTTTTTTCAGCATTCAAAAGAAAATTAGAAACTGATTCTGATGCTGCTCGTCCTGTAGCAATATTACATAAAAGATCGTTATCCAAATCTACAGAATTAAAAGGGTTCAAATTTCGTCTAATAGTGTTTATGAAATTCTGCAGGTGAATAGAATTTTTTTTTATTTGATGTTTTTCTAAATCCGAAGTAATATCTTGTGATTTTTTCAATCCACATTCTTCATACACTCGAGATATAATTGTTGACCTGATACTATGACTTTTAGACCAACGTTGACGAGCAGATATAGAGTTGGTAAATTGTAAAACACCTGTCAATCTTCTTGCAGCATCAGCATTTATAGTTTGTTCCAGAGTCAAGTCTACTGGCTGTCTTGAAAAAGGCTTATTTGTTCTTTTAATACCAAAATAACCATTTTTAAAATTATCTTGCAATCCTGGATGTGTCTGTTCAACGCGTATCAAATTATCGTGATATTTGACTAGCCAACGTGCATAATTACTTTGATTAAATAGAAAAAATAAATTCGACATTTTTGGCATAATGTACTTATAAAGTTCGAAGTCTCCTGTGCGAATGCTCCTGCTGAAGATCAAGTAGTAATTAATGAAGTTGACATACATCATGTAGAATTGTGCGGTTTTACCAAATTCTCCATTTAACGTCGCGTTTTGGTATGATAAATACTTTGATAATAATTCTGCAAGATCTGTATTTTCAATGACATTACTCGAAAGTTTTTGTGTTCGAAAATTTTTTAGTTGTACGAGTAAATCGTCCTCAATAGTTATTTTTTCTCGATCTAAAAAGTCCTCAAAATGTAAAATTTGGAGCCCCAAAGCCATCAAAGGATGCAGGCGCTTACACCTATTAAAGTGTTTTCCACCTATGAAACTATTTACTGAACCACTCGCTAACAGTTCACTTTCGACCATTATGTGTGTCAATCCAGAGTTGTCAATAAATTTGCCTATTGCTTTAAAATATGCCATCATAGTATGAAAAGCACCTAGATGGATGAAAACGTTATTGAATTTTGGTTGCTCGCTCGCCTGAATTTGAAAAGCAACTTTTGCAATCGCTAAATCGTATGTAATTTGCATGTAAGTTTGTTCACATTCCTCAGCGATTTTTTGACTCTGAAGCATTGTTTCATATACGACAGATATATTTGTTGGCGACACGTTAATTGGAGTGAGATAAGAGATTATTTGTTTCAAACTATTGTCTTGTACTATTTGACTATTAAATCCTACCCACATTGGTGTATTTGATATTTTGAAAGCATGAGATAACATCCAGAGAATATCCAACTGTTTAATAAAATTTAAATTATGTGGAATTGCCTGACGTAATTCATCATCAACTGCTAATAAAGTTTCAACAACTTTAGGCTTCCTTGCGTACGATGTTAATTCAGGAATAATAGGATCAAAAGTTCTTCTCCTTTTAGAAGTTGGAGCTGCTGCACTGTCGCTACTGTTATGACTTTCATCCAAATCAGCATCGTCACTTACATCCAAGTTCTGATATATGATGCCAACAGTATCGTGTAATGTATCTTTACCACTGCAAGTTTCAACATATCTGTCAAAATTATCGAAAGCAACTGCTGTACAGAAACGTGGAGACAATTTCACATCTTCTGGACAAATATTTGACCTGCTAGTAGAAGCAAATGTTGCTTCCGTCTCAAGTTCTTCGATTACATTATAACTGCAACAGTGACCATACTTATTTATAATATCGATAACCTTTCTACTACTTGTAATACTTTTTAAAGTCATTCCTAGAGTGATATGCTTTGATGTTTTAATTTTGCCGTGGGTAACTGCATAAATTAAATCTTGCGATAACGAATTAACTTTTCGTGTACATTCTGAGCTTTTTGTGGTTCGCCGATCACAACCACAGATTAATGTCCGTACAAAGTCAGAAAGCTCGTTCGGGATGTCACATTCTCCAGCAATTAAATCAGTAGTTCTTATGTTAGCAGGTAAAGAATTTTTTTTAATTGAAAGAATTTTTTTCCTTAAAACGAAAGCAGCACGTTGTAGTAGATCTGATTCTTCTAAATTTAAAAACGTAGATTCGTTGATAACACATCCGTGTGATGGTGTGACTATATTTTTATTATGAACAGATACCATTTTAATTCTTGTTTTAAAAGTTTCTTTAAATTATCTAGTAGATGCTGAGATGTGACGATATTTTCAAGAGATTCAGATTTTTCATCAAAAATTCTTTGCAGAGAATTATTATATAAAATTGTCAGAAAACTTAAAAAATAACAATTTCTATTTTTTAAAATATTCTCTTCTATGAAACTGCAAATTTCTTTATAGGCTATTTGGTGGCGATTTCGCTTGGTATGCCAGTCTGTACTCTTTTGTTCAAATACTGATCTATGTTTACTTCGATAATTTGTTCTGCAGATATTGTGATAATTTATTATTTCATTTGGCGTCGAAATTACGGCTTTTATTTTTTCCAGCATATTAAAGTCATTCAAAGTGGTAGCATGAATTTTTAAAGTTTTTATAAATGTGCTGTCTTTAGTAGAAGTATGTAGCGAATGTAAGCGACCATTATGTTTCTTACGATTTTGATTGCAAAACAGACACAGACCTTTACTTTGCTCATTTTCAATGTTTTGTGGTGAAGCTACTACCTCATCTGTTTCTGAAGTCGCTGTTTGACATTCAGCGGAGCTACACAGTAAAAAATAATACGTAATTTTAACATTTTTTATACATATTAACACATGATATTAATTATTTTACAGATTTTACTTGAATTATATGTAATAGAAACATTTAATTTTAGTCAATTTGATTATTTTGTATGTCAAAGTTTACGATTATTTTGAAAATTTACTTTAACTGTTACTTATGTGTTAAAAAAACTTTAAGACGTGTTGATTTTTTAAAGTAATTGTGTTAAAAGAACTCAAAATAATATTCAATTTCTAAATGACATATATAAAGTGTTAAGTTATCACATTGACATAAATATAACACGAAAATGTTAAAAAAAAATAACATAGCTGTTGTATGCTAATTTTACATTAAAATAATAATCACATCTTGGTAACACAAAAAAATTTTAACATTTGGACCGCTATGTACAAAAAATTTTTTACCGTGTATGTGCAGAAGATGGTTTCGATGTCACTGAAAATCGTGTTGATTTTGCTTCCTCCTCTATAATGGAATATTTGCTCATAACTGCTGTGAAAGTCTTGTAACACTTTGCGTGGTACCCATGAGTATCAACTACATCAGGTGGCAAAATAATATTGTTGTACTTTAATTTATGAGCAACACGAATTTTCAAAATATTTCGACATTTTTTCAACGTCTCTTCGGTGAATAAATTAATTTTGCCACTTTCGTTATCACAGCAAACACAAATTGGTCTCGAAGCCATAATTTATTTTTCAAATTACAGCACAGAGCAATACGGAATATACAGATCAACACTCTCTGACTGACAATTCTTTTCTTTTGAAACTAGTAGAAAAAGAACAGATTTACTCAGAAGGTTCTGCCTGCACTGTACATGCGTTGGCACGCTGACTGTTACGGCAGGAACTGGTCTAGACTCGCCGGCTCGCGTAAAACAAATGATACACGCGGGGGTGGTCTTGCACGGCGCATATATTCGGCGCGAAACACGTGTCTTGATAAGTCTATGTTACATCGCTTTCTATAAATTCTGTATACCTACTCGTGAAGAATAGCTTCCATGTGTGTATTTTATCGCCCCGGTAAAGAGCTGTTTGTCGGAGTCTGTCAAGGTTTTAGAAAAATTTTTGTGTGCCCCTCCCCCCGTAAAAAATGTTCGTAAATATTATTGTTATTAGCAGAGAACATTTTAAATTTAATGCTCGAAAAATTTAAGTGATAAAATTAATTGTTGCTGCCGGCAATTTACAGTACATTCCATAGATACTGAGATTTTCGGCGACGTCTGGCACGGTGTTAGACCCGAGATTTTTGTCTGTCATTTCATATACAGATTATTAAACACGTATACAATAAGCAAATAAATTTTTAGCCTTACACATATGACGTTTTTCATCCTCGATATTTTACAGCTAAGGGCGTACGCCCCCGCTAAACGCACCACCGGCCAGCAGCCAGACTTGCGCTTTCTTAATTTGCAACATTGCCACAATCGTTTGAGGTTGAAAATTTCCTTAAACAAATGACGTTGGTATTTTCGTAGCCAGCTCTCGGACTATCTCGGTTCGGGCGCAACAATATATATATATATATATATATATATATATATATATATATATATATATATATATATATATACACCTTCAATTTCTTAAATGGAAACCCCTATTTTTCAATGCATATTCTTGTAGCTAATCTCGAGAGCTTTTCAAAACACTATAATAAAGTATTTTTTCATTAAGAACTTTTGGAATTATTAGGCTTGAAAGTTATAGTATTTTGACATAAAATACAAAATATCTTGTAAAACATTAAGTTTTCGGTAATGTTACCTTAATACTTTTATGCACAGAATAATGAGACGAATTAATTGATATGAAAAAAAGACATAGTTTCTTTAAGAAAAAATATGTAATTTGCAACATGCATCTGTATACTTTTTCTTATAAAAGCAACTATGTCTTTTTTTCATATCAATTGATTATTCTGTGCATAAAAGTATTAAGGTAACATTACCGAAAACTTAATGTTTTACAAGATATTTTGTATTTTATGTCAAAATACTAGAACTTTCAAACCTAATAATTCCAAAAGTTCTTAATGAAAAAATACTTTATTATAATGTTTTGAAAAGCTCTCGAGATTAGCTACAAGAATATGCATTGAAAAATAGGGGTTTCCATTTAAGAAATTGAAGGTGACCTTCACGTGATCTTCAAACGCCTATCCAAGGTCAAACTAATGACACTATCTTATGTGCCCCTCGAAACCATACAACTTTTGTCTGAAACATTTTTGCTGAAAATGCTTCGTTGAAGAATTATCGAGGTGCATTTTTTAAAATGGGACACACCCTGTATATACCCAGCAAACACAGTAATCACCGAGTGCGTAATTTGATAGCAAATTGCCGCCAAGATGGCATCAAATTCCGAATTTGTTGCCATCTTGGCGACAATTTGCTATCAAATTACGCACTCGGTGATTACTGTGTTTGCTGGGTATATATATATATATATATATATATATATATATATATATATACTTTGCATAGTGTGTGGTGATGTTCTCTTTTGCGGGTATGTATTATCGGCGGAAGCAAATTGTGAACATTCAAATAAGGGAGTTTGTTCTCTTTGAGTGTTATTTTCATTTGAGGGTTCATATTTTTAGGGTTTATATCGTCATTTTTAAGGATTAACCATTAATTGAAGGTTAACCATCACTTGAAGTTTAACCATCATCCAAAGAAAATCCCATATGCTAAGACTCCATATATGCGGTGAGCTCCGGCAAACGCATGCGGAAGGCGACTCCATGTACGTGGCAGAGCCTAGCGCCACGCCACATACGGAAATCGAAGATGCGGATGTTTTCAGATAAAATAACCATACTGCGTGTGATATACATCTATAAAAACGACAGTTGTATAACCTAAAATAAACGGATACACAATATTTTTCCTTTTTGAAATAAACAATTTATCTTATTCATAAACATTTACTTTGAGTGACAATAGTTGAAATAAAATAATAAAGTTGTAATAAGTAATAAAAAATATAATTAAAATAAATAATAAAATCAAAATGAATTGCAATGACAATCTTGTCTTGCTATTGTGGCTACGAAGAAGGCGAAGACGACAGGAAAGGCAACAAGTTAATCGGAGAACAACTCGATGGTGGGTTCATCCTATAATAGAGGAACGATATTTTCAAGGTGCTTACAATAACCTTGTGTTTGAACTCCGACGTGACACAGAGCGTTTTTTCAATTTCCATCGCATGTCATTTCTTCAATTTGATCAATTATTTATTAGCAATGGTAGAACCTATTATTACAAAAGTACACTGCACAAGGGAACCGTTGCATCCAGGACTACGATTATTATCATTAACGTTGCGATACCTTGCATCTGGAGATAGTATGGTAAGCCTACATTATCTGTACCGCATAGGTAAATCTACTGTGCCAAAAATAATTGTGGAAACAACGGAAACGCTTTGGCTGACACTACAGCCTCAAGTACTTCCTCCACTAACTGTACAAACATGGGCTAAAATTGCAGAAGATATTGAAAATAAATGGAATTTTCCAAATTGTATCGGAGCAATTGACGGAAAACATGTTACTGCACAATGTTTCAAAAATACAGGATCAGCTTTTTACAATTACAAAGGCACATACAGCACTGTTTTAATGGGAGTTTGTGATGCTGATCTTTGCTTTACATATGTTAGCATCGGTTCTACTGGTAGAGAAAGCGACGGAGGTATTTTTCAAAGTCTAGATTTTGGAAGATGCATCGAAACAGAAACACTGCCATTGCCTCCACCTAAAGTCTTACCGGGTACAAATACTTGCCTTCCCGCAGTATTTGTTGGTGATGCAGCATTCCCGTTATTGAAGAATTTGATGCGACCATACCCTGGTGCTAACTTAAGTCCAGAAAAAACTATTTTTAATTATCGCTTGAGCAGAGCAAGACGTGTAATCGAAAATACATTTGGGGTAATGTCAGCCAGGTGGAGAATATTTCGACGACCAATTGTTGCGTTCACTTTCAACTGTAGATAGTATAGTTAAAAGTTGTGTGGTGCTGCACAATTGGCTTCGAGATGCGGAGCTGAACGTTTTGCCTGGTCAGAGAAGATATGTTCCAGTAGGATTTATATATTGAAGAAGATCGCTATGGAAATGTACAACCTGGTCAATGGCAAAACGAAGAATCACTTGGTGCATTTGCACCAAATGTATCAAGAAACTGCAAATGACGCCAAAATAATTCGAAATATCTACACAGACTATTTTATGAAGGAAAGTCACGTACTTTGGCAGTGGAATAAACTACCTGACTTTCAACGGGAAGCGTATATGTAACAGGAAGAAGGTAAATTGATTAAAACACATAATTTAAAAAAAATCCAATCAATCAAGTTTTATTTTGTTCCTCTGCCACAACTTGAGAACGCGCTTGTAATACAAGTGTCTTTAAACGTAATTTCGCATTTACGTGTAGATGCTGTGAATCCCGCGATATAGACAAATAGAAAAGGTCGTCTGAATTCATGGTATCGGTCGAAGTTCGTTTTCCCACAAAGTTTAAAATTGCCTAATCGACCGCATCTGTACGCGTTTCAGTCAATTGCCTTTTTCTTAAAAAAAAAAAAAAAGAAAGTTAAATAAATATTAATATCATATCTATTTATATAAAATTTTCGCAATTATGTAATACATAATCTTTATTATTTCATAGTGAAGTAAAATTTGGCACATTAATCAACTTTTTTTACTAATGCATTGTATAAATAAGATATTCAAGTAAATCAGTTGTAAGGTAGAAGCACTGCACAAACTGTTTTTTAAAATACTTAATTAAATAATTTAAATGTGTGATTTATTTTCAAATAAAGAGATACAATAAATTTACTTCGTTTTGCAGGTTGGGTCTGATTTTGTTGAGAATGGCTATCACAATAGCTCTCAGAATGAGACGACATGCTCGGAGGTCGAGATGGAGCTCTTGGAGGACGAGGCAAAGCACTTTTAAGCGATGCACTATACGGACAAGGCGAAGCACTATTAGGATGAGACAAGGCACTATTAGGACGAGGCGAGGCACTATTACGACAAGACAGTACACTTAACGGACGCGGTGAACAGAATTGTGTTTGTCTGTCTCGTATTAGTATTCCACTGTATATTGTCCACTGTAAAATAATGTTTAAAAAAATGTAATGAAATGTTAATTAAAGTATGTGCTACATGGAGAAAATTTTCTTATAGAAAGTATTTTATGCGTATCATAGTTTCAAACAAGACTTTTGTACAACATCCCGATTCGAAACTATGATACATATAAAGTAAATTGTACAAGGAATTTTTCTTTCAACAATTTCAACATGGTTTTAGAGCAATATCACCAAGTTTTCAGAAAAATTTTTGGAGAAATTTCAGTTTAATTTCACAAAATTTTCAGCGAATATTCAGCAATTTGGCCGAAAATCTTTTTTCAGCGAAATTTTAGAGAAATTGTAGAGAAATGTCAGTACATTTATTGAGAATTTTTAGTAAATTTTCAGAGAACTTTTTGGAGAAATTGTAGCAAATTTTTAAACAATTTTCAGCAATTTGGCTGAAAATAATTTTTTAGCGAAATTTTAGAGAAATTTCAGCCTATTTTCAGAGAAATTTCAGCAATTTTTCAGACAAAGCAGAGAAATTTTAGAAATTTCAGCGACCTTTCAGTACTTTTGCTGAAAAAATCACTTTCAGAGGAATTGCAGTAAAATTTCAGCGTATTTTTAACAATTTTGCTAAAACATCACTTTCAGCAAAATTTCCGCGAAATTTCAGTAAAATTTTTCCACCAGGGTTTTTAACATTTTATATAATTAATATTTAAGGAAGAAAGATTAACTTGGATCACCGATTGGTTCTTACGCTTTCTTGAGATTGCCGGGCACACCGATCGCCGATCGCAGCTTGAAGGGAATTGAAAATGGCTGCGCGTTCAACGGTCAACTACTTTTCTGAACGCTGCCAATATGGCTATAAATAATACTAATGGGATATAAGCGGAATTATCTTTGCAAATAAAATACAGTTGAATAAAACAGTTTTCACTTTTTTAATCGATATATTGAGTTATTTATTTTTAACAAGGTTTTTTGTCTTTACTGAAAGACTAGATAAAAAAGATAATGAAAAGATATCTTTTTTTATGTCATCTTTTTCGATAAGATCAAAAGATATCTTATAACATATCTTTTGATGTTATTAAAAAAGACATCACAAAAAAGATATATTTTCGTCAACTTTTTTACGATGTCTTTTTCAATAACATTAAAAGGTGTCTTTCGCTTTGTCGAAAAGATAACTTAATAAAGACATCTTTTTTGTTATCCCCGAGAAAAAATGATTAGATATAATCACATATGATTATATAAAATCGACATTAGATATAATTAGATATAAAAAATGGCCCGATATAATTGTATATAATTGTATATAATTATATATAACCAAATATAATTATATAACCATATATGGTTATATATAATTGTATGTGGTTATATGTAATTATATACAATTATATCGGGCCATTTTTTATATCTAATTATATCTAATGTCCATTTTATGTATAATCATGTGTGATTATATCTAACATAATAAATATTGTATATATATTAAAAAAGAATTTTGTTAACTTCGATTAAGGAATAAAGCATTGATAAATTAAGTGTATATTTTTTCAAAAGCTAGAATCAAAAGTGAAATGATTTACATATAACTTGGCGCTGCTTGGCGTGAGATACTGCCGTGTCTCTTGATACCATTCTTATACCACTGTTTGTCAAATTTTAAATACGAGAAATAAATCCTATCGGATGCCATCTATCGGATAATTCGAATTTAAGTTTATATATGGTTATATATAATCATATATAATCTACATGGATAAATGCTTAGTTCTTATATATATATACTTTATATATAAATTATATGAACTTATATATAATCATGTCAAAATGTATGTGAAACTTGATATATATATATATATATATATATATATATATATATATATATATATATATATATATTCAATAAGATTCGTTTCTCGTATTTAAAATTTGACGGACAGTGGTATAAAGACGGTATCAAGAAACACGGCACTGTCTCATGTCAAGCAGTGCCAAGTTGTAATATATGCATGGAATAAATCATTTCACTTTTGATTCTATAGCTTTTGAAAAAATATACATCTTAATTTATCAATGCTTTATTATCGAAGTTAAGGGGATCCTATAGTGGCAGTAGTTACCGACATTCTTTTTTGAAAGAAATCTTTGAATTGGCTTTACAGAATTGCAAATTTTTTTTATAGAATTAAAGTACGCACAAAAATCTACGCTGGAGCACAGGATTTTATATCAGAAATGAAAAAAAATTAAAAATTTGGGCTGTCACCTGACGACAATATTTGCTTAAACAAAAATACTGCAGTCTATATGTACAAAATGATTGTGAGCCAGTGTAGGGACAACATGTAGGAACAATATCGTGCAAATAGAACCAAGAATAAAAGCCTACAAAAAAGATTTTTTGTTAGGAATGCAATATAACCTATAACCTTGTCTATCCTTGTCTATTATCATTGTCTATACAAGGACAGATATAAAATTCGGGTAAATACTGCCACTATAGGAGCCCCTTAACAGTTCTTTTCCAATATATATTGACTATATATGGTCATATATGTGATTATATATGATTATATATAATTATATATTATCATATAGAGACAAAATTCATATATAATTGCATTATATATAATCATATATATTTATATATAATTATATATAATTTTTTTTTCCCGGGTACGCACACATGACCTGCAGTATTATTTTATAATAATGAATTATATAATATTATGTAACGAATTTTTGAATTTAGTATCTATAATATATATAAAAACGATTCTCTCAAATAAAATTTTAAATATAGGATTAAATATCTGCAGCATATATGATGACTTGCGAATCTATATCTATACAGATATAGTGCTATATCTGGTTGTACATAGGACAAGATTAGGCATATTAATATATCTGGCTATATATGACTTCATATATAGTTGTATATAATGCTATATCTAGTTATATGTAGGGCGCACTACTCATATATCATGATATCTGGCTTTACATACATTTATATACGATTAGATATGGTGCTATATCTGGTTGTATATAGCGCCAAATTAGTCACATTAATATATCTGGTTATATATGACTGCATATATAGTTGTATATAATGCTATATCTAGTTATATGTAGGGTGCACTACTCATATATCATTTTATCTGGCTTTACATACATTTATATACAATTAGATATGGTGCTATATCTGGTTGTACATGGGACAAGATTAGTCACATTAATATATCCGGCTATATATGACTGCATATATAGTTGTATATAATACTATATCTAGTTATATGTCGGATGCAGTACTCACATATCATCATATCTGGCTTCACATACATTTATATACGATTAGATATGGTGCTATATCTGGTTGTATATAGCGTCAGATTAGTCACATTAATATATCTGGCTATGTATAACTGCATATATAGTTGTATATAATACTATATCTAGTTATATGTAGAGTGCACTACTCACATATCATTATATCTGGCTTCACATAAAATTATATACATTTATATACCAGTAGATATGGTGCTATATCTGGTTGTATGTGGGACCACTGATTGCACATGTGGCCATGTATAATTAGATATGACCCCATATAAAAACATATATAATTATATATAATTATATATATACCAGATATAATTATATATGATTATATCTAATCATTTTTTCCCAGGATCTTTTAGTGTTATGTGTTGTCTGGGAAATACTATATGTATACTTAATGATATACTTTATGATATATAAAATCTTTTTTGTCTTTTTACACATACAATAAAAGTAAATATATATTATATTGCATATTGCAGATTTTTCGGGTCTGTTGAAGCAAATCTAAAGAAGAGTTCACATATCATCATTACATCATATTATAATGAAATTGTACGGTCATTTTCTCAGCGTCGTTATATCCAAGCTATACCGATGAATATTTTGACACGTTTTCTCAAATGTGCTACGACTCTCCTTGGTCTGCAAATAATTACTCGAACAATTGACACCATCACACATTTGCTAAACGTCTTTGCCGACCACACAACGATGCCATTATTAAAGGTATGATCTAGGAAAAATTATATATTAATTATTACATTAAATTAATTATAATATTATTACATATACATAGTATGGCAGTTGGATGAGGCTCCTGCAGATACCGTACCTTGACCAGATAGACACAATATCTTAATTTGCAAACACTAACAAGGAAATAAAAGTTTAAAAGGATCATAGGTCGCACCCATTCGATCAGAAATTAATTAATTATTTTTATTAATTATTTTTTTATTCCTTATAGCGACTACAACGCACACAGAAATTCGGACCTCGCGGTTCGTCACTTCCGCATTATTTAATGATTCTAAACTCTCTCTGCCGTGCGTGTGTGCTTGTGGATGCGCGCTCATGCACGCACCAGAAATTAGGACTCCACGGTTTGTTACTTCCACTATTTAACGACTCCAAACCCTCTCTGCCGTGCGTGTGTGTGTTTGTGAATGCGCACTCATGCACGCGCAAGAGATTAGGACCTCGCGATTCATTTCCGCGATATTTAATGACTCCAAATCCTCTCTGCCACGCGTGTGTGCATGTGTGTGTGTGTGTGTGTGTGTGTGTGTGTGTGTGTGTGTGCGTGCGTGCGCGATCTAATCTTGTGCTAAATTTTAATGACGTCTTCTACGTGGCACTCAGAGAATCGTTCCGTTCACACCAATAGCTCTCAACATACATGCTCGTTCTCCGGCTTCCACGTAATGCCCTCCATTTTGTAAGCAAGTTCGTAGTCTTGCCTCTAGATTAGATCTCACCCTGGCAAGAATTGTTTCGTTTCGCGTTAATTTAGCTGTTCCCTCATCAACGCGCTGTCTTAAATTTTCAACTGTTCTCACTGTTAAACCCAGGGTTGGGAAGTAACGCGTTACTTGTATCTCAATATATGTATATTAAACATGGGGAATAGACTCGCATTTGTAACATCTAAAAGGACAGAAGTAATTGACATCACTATAGCCACTTCATATGTTACCGAGTTTGTCAGGAAATGGCATGTATCTGAGGAAGAGAGCTGCTCAGACCATAGATACTTAAAATTTCTAATTGATAGTCCTACACCACAGAGTGAGTGCTAAAGGGACTCTCAAAGGACTGACTGGAAAGCTTTTAAACACGATCTAGCTCAGAGAACTCGAGTCATCGATTGTTGGATCTCGAGTTGCAAATACTTGGAAGTTATCGTGGGACTACTGCAGGAGGCGATTATTTCTGTTTTTAATGATATAATTGTCCTCCTATAAAGAGACAATACAATAGAAAAATTCTATGGTGGAATCAGGATTTTGCAGACAGGATAAAGAAACTACGCAAGGAATTTAATCACGCAAAAGAGTCTGGATTATAGATCGACTACAAAATATCATTAACTGATTATAATAAAGCAGTAAGAAGAGCTATGAGAGAATCCTAGAGGCTATTGTGAGGAAATTGAACGGACTCCATAATGCGCCAGACTCCAAAAAATTCTTTCAAAGGATAATAATAATGCAATTCTCTCAGACAACGAAGAGTACACAAAAACAAAGAAGAAAACGTTGAAACTACTGACCAGCGTTCACTTTCCTGGTTCTGAAATAATTACTACACCTCCTGGTGGCCATGAGGTTGATTTCTCAAAACCTGACACTTCAAGAGAAAATTGGACAGTTGTCAGGAAGATAGTAAATTATGAAGCACTGAAATGGGCGATTTTCTTATTCTAACCTGTGACGTTGCACCGTGTGCCCGTCACTTGTGCCTATGGCGCGTACGCCAACCGAACCTTTTGTATTGCGCGCGTACTGCTTGTCGCCTAGTTATTAGTGTTGCTTGCCGTCTAGTTAGTAGTTTCAGGAGGAAGCGGCCGTGCGGCCCCGATTCGGCAGGGTGGCGCCATCCGCCGGGGCGGCGAAGCGCGCCTAGTATAGAGGAATCGCGGATCGATGCGGAGAGAGCGTCACTGTTGGGTCGATCGCGAGCGTGCGTGGACGTCTAGCGAGGACCTCCTAGGGCCGATTGTAAGCGAGGGCGGCGGCCCTACGAGCCCGGTCGAGGAGGAAGGACCAAGGACACAGGCCATGTAAACGGCCAACAATCCCGGTATCGAGGTAACAGGGAGCATTATGGGCGGGAGGTCGCGTACCGTAGTTTGAGAGTTATTGGAGATACGCGGGGAGTCATAAGGATTCCCGCGTAATTATTAGAGATACGTAGCGGATCGGAAAGATCCCGCGTAATTGTCGTGAATCCTTCGGGATTATCGTTTGTCGCGTGAATCCTTCGGGAGGATCGTTTATCGTTTACGGGTCTGACCACCCTGCCCATCGCTACCCTGGAGACGAATTCGGAGGGCCCATTCCGCCTCGGCTCAACAGTCATTACCGTGTATTAGCGTTACGATTTTCGTGTAATGTAGTTCCGACACGACTCAACAGTCATTACCGTGTATTAGCGTTATGATTTTCGTGTAATGTATTTCCGAATCGACTAAACAGTCATTACCGTGTATTAGCGTTATGATTTTCGTGTAATGTATTTCCGAATCGACTAAACAGTCATTACCGTGTATTAGCGTTATGATTTTCGTGTAATGTATTTCCGAATCGACTAAACAGTCATTACCTTGTATTAGCGTATAGCTTGCGTGTCAGATATATTTCTGAATCGACTCAGCCGTCATTACGGTTAGTTTTCGCGTTCCCGTTATTCTTAGTTTTGCGTTCCGTTAATTGTAAGTTTCGCGTTCTCGTTAGAGTTAGTTTTCGCGTATGAAGTGATGTTGCGTGCTATCGATGCGGATGCTCATTTTGAGGCGTGCCGACACTCCGATACGTTCATGGCCGCGCCCGGTACTTAGAGTGTGAGGCGTCGGAGTTACGGGTCGGGGGGGCACCTCACGCATTTCGCGTTCCTCGGAGGTAATCTTGAGAGTTATTTGAGCGTTATTATATGGAGAGACTAATTGAGTTAGATGTATCGCGATGGTTGCTCCGGTTGAGAGCATCTTGCCCGGTGTGTATCGCCCGGGAGTATCACGCGCTCGCGGCGTGAACCGAATAGCGTGGATAAACATTTCTCGCGGCCGGTGCCTTGTATACCGTTCCCTTTGTGGATATGATTCGCTTTGCGTGTATTATTTGTTTCGAGTATTTCATTGCGTGTATAATTCGTTGGCGGCGAATCTTTCCTGACTTGTATTATGTCGTTACACCGCCGTCGGTAGGAAGGTTGTATTACCGTCCTCATGATTGAGATTATACTCTGATTTGATACTATATTCTGTGTGGATCAGTTCTTTTGTGTTCGTCTCCGCCTCACCACGGTCAGCGCCATCCGTGCCTCGCCTTCAAAGAACCACGACTCCACCGTAAATACTGAGCAGTCGTCGCGATCGGCCAGAGCAAGTTTATACCGATATTCGCGTTAGAGTGTACGGAGTAATTAAATGTATTGAGAGTAATTGAGAGTATCGAGAGTCTTTAGAGTATTGAGAGTATTTGGGAGTATTGATAGTTGTTAGAGTATTGAGAGTATTTGTAGTTCCGAGTAAAAGGCGGTGTGGCCTTCTCCACACCTGGCGCCAAAAATCTTAGCGTACCGCTCCCGAGATTTCTCTGCCACCCGATCTTATATTTGTTACGCGATTCTACCCCGTCGTCCAGCTAAGGGGAAAGAAAAGAGCGTCGCAAAATTTGGCGCCCAACGTGGGGCCCACAAAAGTAAAGATTATTGATCTAGAGAGGCCCACAAAAGAAAGATTATTAGTCTAGAAGGGCCCACGGAAACTTTAAGAGAGAGGTGAAAGCGCGTTGACTTTGGTTTGGCGAATTATTTTGTTGATGATTATTATTTCTTGTGTTGCTGATTTCGGTATATGATGTCGGTAGATAGCGCATATGATTTTGACCACAGAGTTTGATTCTCCCTGTTGATTTTTCTTCAAATTAATGAAAGGTCTACCAGATTGTGAAACTATTATTGTGCGAAACTTGTAAGTAGGCGATAGTTAATCAAACGTTGGTCCCCGTGAGAAGGGAAAGTTATGTAGATATGCGCAACCTACCTAATGTAATATTGTTTATTCTTGTGATAACCTGATTTGAGTATACGCTGTCTGCATTATACGAGGCTTGGAGCGAGGCGCTCGCCGTGTTCGAACCATTTGTAAAGACCTTGAAATTTTGGGTGGATTAATTGTATGAGGAATCCGAGCGGTTGACCTCGACGTCGAGAGACCGCGCGTTGTTTACGTTTTCGAGTCTTCGGTCTTTTGAGGGGGGTTTGGACGATCACGCGAGTCGTAGCTGAGTAGGGTCCGGAATAATATTTTGATTTCGCATACCGGGTGAGCTCTCGCGAGGGATTGAAGGGTTGTCCACGGAGCGACTCCAGGAGCAGCTGCTACAACAGAACCTATCTGCGGATGGCATTGTAACCATCCTGCGAAAGTGTCTAGAGCGCTGCGAGTGTACCCTGAGGGAGGGCCTTGAAGGACCACCATCCCGCGAGGAGAGAAATGATCCTACGGATACCACCAATGGAAACCTGCATCCCCTGATGGATGCCCGGAAGATCTTGCCAGCACCCGAGATTCCGTGGCTGGGAGCGCGACCACGTAGTGACGCGTCGCGACGAGCCAGAGCCTCGGCCCCTGACGTTTATAAATCATGAGACGTTGGAACCTTGGCTGTTCGGGAGCTCGTGGAAACGATGCGGGGGCGTTACTGATCCGAGTCGAGGGGGCCGCACCTGGATCCCGGTGTCCGACGATGACCTATTGAAGTGCCTACCCTTCTTCTTGCCCGGAGGTGCGTTGCACTGGTTCCGTCAGAGGAGATCTCAGTGCCGAAATTGGGCGGAATTCGAATCGGCATGGCGATCCCGGTTTGGGGATTCCGACTTTTAGTTGCCTTACGGGAGGAGATCCTAAAACGCACTCAGGGCGAGCACGAGTCGGCAGCCGACTACCTCACCTGCCTGACTACTCTATTCGATCGCCTTAGTCCACCGTGGTCGGTCGAACCGCAACTTGAGTATGCTCACCGCAATATGCTACCACGGCTACAAGTAGCTATTCATCGGGGCGATTTTCGAGGTTACGACGCGTTGGAGCCCCTAGCCGCTCGGTTAGAGAGCACGCGTCTCGCGGCGAAGCAGTATCGAGGTCCGCCTCTGCCTGATCACCCTATGTTTCCAGAGCTGGCGTACCACGCGCCGAAAAGGAGCTTGCGGCGGCGAGTTCCGCGCGAGTACCGTCGTACGGATCTCCCTGGTACTTGAGCTGCCGGCGACATGACTCCGGAGAAGACCCCCCAGGAGTGGGCGAGGGGTCGAACCGCATCAGAAGGAGCGCCCGCCTAGCGAGCCGCCTGAGGAGACTACAGCCTGTGTACGATGGAGGAGTCGAGAATCCCGAGCGAGCTCGCACCCGGCCATCGCGTCACTATAAGTTACGTCGACGAAATCGGCAGTATAACGTAAACGCTTCGGGGGTGGCGGCGGCAACATACGCTACCGGCGGTTCAGAATGTTGCGGCTAAGTTAACCCCGAAACTTCCTGGTCCATTCGCGTTTCGAAAGTCCAGCCTCAGGTTGTAAAGAAGCGCCAGAACAGGGCGGGGAGGTTAGCGTTATAATTTGTTACCCTCCCAGTTCGAAGTAATATTGCGGAATGGCGTGTAGTTTTGCGAGTTGTGATTGAGCGAAGGTGTTGAGTCGGGGAACGGAGCCCAGAATAAGGTTGTCGGGATTGGTGACTGTAGGCCAGATGGTCAAGACCTGGTCGGTCCTTTCCGGGGAAGGGAGAGTTGTGACGTTGCACCGTGTGCCCGTCACTTGTGCCTATGGCGCGTACGCCAACCGAACCTTTTGTATTGCGCGCGTACTGCTTGTCGCCTAGTTATTAGTGTTGCTTGCCGTCTAGTTAGTAGTTTCAGGAGGAAGCGGCCGTGCGGCCCCGATTCGGCAGGGTGGCGCCATCCGCCGGGGCGGCGAAGCGCCCCTAGTATAGAGGGATCGCGGATCGATGCGGAGAGAGCGTCAGGGTGCAGTCCCATGGAGCGTATTGCGCGTATCGCGGATTGCGCGTATCGAGAATCTGACCAATCACAGACGTTCCGCTATTTTCGATACGCAGGAGTTTCATTCCTATGGTCCCATGGCGCGGAATTCGCGTAAGCGGATCAAGCGGATAATCAATCACGAAACGCTTTTCATTATTTCCTTCATCTAAACAATCTCATGATTGGTAAACCGCCGATCCGCTTACGCTAATTCCGCTTCATGGGACCATAGGAACGAAACTGACTTCTGCACAGTCACTTCTCTACAATTGACAGAATCGCTTGTAAAGAGAATCGCATAAGCATCAATTAATTAAAATTAATTAATTATATTTGTAAAATCTGTGCAAACTAAATACATACTGTGAGATCATAGAAAGAAAGAGAACAGGCGAAAAAATATCCATAGTGTGTAAGTAAATTTTATTAAATGTTAATTTGTTTAACATAATTAAATTAAAAAATTTGCAATTGGTTTTACAGGTGTAGAATGAAATCAAAAACAATATTGCTTTCGCTTTTGTTATTAACAAAGCGTCTAAAACACTGCAATTATAATATTTTCATTAGGCAGGAAATATATCGTAAAATTATTAAAATGTATGCGCTTTATTTTATACTAAAAAAAAGTGAGAAAAAAACTATTAATAAAGGAAAACGAAAATATTGGGTCAGTCCAATATTTACTATTGAACGACGGTTAGCACAAGGAGCAAGCAATAATCTTGTTAATGAACTAGAGCAACAAGATCGTGAAAAATTTGTTAATTATTTCCGAATGAAACCGGCACTTTTTGAGAAATTATTACAATTGATCAGACCTTCGATTACTAAACAATCTGTGGTTCGAGAAGCTATTCCACCTGAAACAAGATTGCATATAACTATCAGGTACTTGGCAACAGGAGATAGTACGCGATCATTATCGTATGCCTTTCGTATTGGACATAATACTGTCTCTAAAATAGTGTCAGAGACTTGCGAAGTCATTTGGAATAATTTGAAAGATACCGTTTTTATAAAAAATGATGAAAGCAGCTGGCAAAATGTTGCCGATGATTTTGAACGACTTTGGAATTATCCCAACTGCATAGGAGCCATCGATGGAAAACATGTAACCTTCCAGGTGACGTATGAATAACTCATGTAATTAAAATTAAAATTAAAACTAATTATAACTAATTAAAACTTACACTGCAAACTTATATATTTTACATTAATATTGCACATAAATGTTTTTTATTGCAGGCTCCACCGAATTCCGGTTCGACATATTATAACTACAAAGGAAATCACAGTATCAATCTCCTAGCAATTAGCGATGCCAAATATCGTTTTATTATTGTCGATATCGGAGGCGAAGGCAGACAGAGTGATGGAGGAATTTTTCGTAACAGCCTTATTAGAAATTATTTTGAAAACGCTTTATTAAGGAGGTTCGATCGCTACTCGTGAATCAAAAATGCGATTGAAATAAATGTCATTACAGCGATCCCGAATTATATGCAATATTAGTATAATGAATTGTGGATGCTACTTACGTGCTATATTCTTCGTCAATTATTAGTGTATAGAATATTAACAAACATATACTGGGGTATGAGAGCGTCAACGACTCGGGAATTACTTATTCTACGCTGGGACCTGAACTTTGTGACAATAAAGCTTTCAATTCACATGGTAAAGTCCGATTTTTAAAGTCTTTACACAATCCTTGATGTTTCATCTATCAAATGCTAGGTTTTCAAAGTCCTAAGTTGGCTAAGTGTGTACTAAACCAGTGATAATCTACCTCGGAGCGACTTTCTCCATAAGAGTATAGGCTAAAAGTGGTCAACTTCTGAATTATATTACAAAGAAACTATATGGTCAATATCGCTCAAGTTTTGCGATTATTTGTGTAAAGTGTTTATGTAAATCATATAAAAAAATTAAGGCTCTAAGTTGGCTTTCGAGTATAGAAAGCTTATTGTCACAAAGTGACCGATTCTAACCTATAATGTTGGCCAAATAAGCGATTCCCGAGTCGTTGACGCTCTCATACCCCGACATATATTTATTAATATTCTATACATTAATAATTGACGAAGAATATAGCACGTAAGTAGCATCCACAATTCATTATACTAATATTGCATATAATTCGGGATCGCTGTAATGACATTTATTTCAATCGCATTTTTGACTCACAAGTAGCGATCGAACCTCCTTAAAGCTACCAAATCCTAAGTCAGTTCAGATTGATGGACCAGTTCTCCCTTATGTGCTGCTAGCAGATGAGGCCTTCCCCTTAACAAACTTCATGATGAGACCATATCCACGGAGTGGAAGGCTAAATCTACCACAAAAAGTATTTAACTACAGACTCAGTCGAGCAAGAAGAGTAGTAGAAAATGCTTTTGGGATATTAGCACAAAGATGGAGAATTTATAGAAAGCCAATAATATCAAGCGTTGCTAACGTAAAGAAAATTGTGCAAGCAACAATAGTATTGCATAATTTTATTATTAATAATGGAGAACAAATGCAGTTACAAGATAGATATATGCATATTAGTAATGACGAGGATCATTCAACGATTTCCGGAGGGCTTTGCTCATTACCAATTCATCGAGGAAGGGCATCTCAAAGTGGAATCGAAGTTCGAAACGCATATACTGCATTCTTTAATGGAAATGGTGCATTACCTTATCAATGGGAAAGAGCTATAGAGAATAATTTTTAACTTTATAAAACTTTATTATTTTAAAAATATATAACTTTATATAATATGTATTAAAAATATATAACTTTATATATATCGTACTTTTATATATCGTATGTTTAGCATATATTTAAAGCTTATATAATTAATATAACATGAAAAGCACAAGTTAGTGAAGTGATAAAGAACTTTCTAAATTAAAAATGTCGGTTAATATTTTTATCTCTAATTGTGCCCTATCCCGTGGTGGCAATGCTCGTAGTCGACTTCCTATTTGGAGGAAAAAACCGTCAACAGCATCAGGCGTCTTTTTCGACTCTTCAATGTTTGATAAGATTACTCTTTTCATTTCAATATCTGAGCTATCATCATGTTCTTTTATTTCTGAAATGTAAAAACAATGTCTTTTTTACAAATTAAAGATTGGAATTATATTAAAGAAATACTGGAAAAATAATGAAAATTTACTTCTTTTCTTTGATGACTGCGACTTAAATGAGGAAGAATTATTAGTTGCTGGATCAGATGTGTTGGCCCAGCTATCTGACGAGATAGAATCTGATGAACTTTGAGGTAATGGAACCTTTTCAGCAGTATTGGTTATCGATTGTATTGGACATTCATCGATGTCTGCCGGTAGTGCCGGTAAACTAGTGACTGTGCTGTAGTATTAAATAAATCAATTTATAATTGTAATAAATTTTCTTTAATTTTACAAAAAATACTTACGGTGATTTTCCTATTATGTCATCTAGGAATTTCATCTGGTTGTACAAAGCAAAAGTCATCTTATCATTTTTTATACTTGCAGAAGATCCACTCGGTATGTATGCGTTTTCTTTTTTCTTCGCTTTAACATAGCTGTCGCGAAGTTGTTTCCAGCGTTTTTGAACAAATTTTACATTTTCGTTTTCTTTAATATTAAAAAAATCAAAATTTGGAATTAGTTTTTAAAAGAGAAAACATATAATACTTATTGCAGTATTAGTTGAAATATTTTATTATATACATTTTATTATATTATGTAACTTGTAAAAACGTACCTCCCATTAAATTTCCAACTTCTTTCCTTAATGCCTTCTTTTTTAAACTTGTTCTGTCTTTAAGAGGTATACGGTGGTCATATAATGCAGGTCTAGAGTATACAGCATTAACAAGCGCCTCATTATATTCACTTGTATTAGTTGTTTGAATGCTTGTCGATTGATCTTTCTCAACTGTAAACATAAAATACGTATGAATATGTATATATATGAATATATATACATATATATATATATATATATATATATATATATATATATATATATGTATGTATATGTATATGTATGTATGTATATATATATATATATATATATATATATATATATATATATATATATATATATGTATATAAACCAGTGTGCATTTATCATAAAATTTGATTGTTATAATTATTATTTTTAGATAATTACTAATAGTTGCAACATTGTTGTCATCAATGTGTAAAAGATGTTTTTCCTCATTATAATGTTTTAAACAATTATGTTGTAGCAAGCTAACATCTACAAACCCATCAAGTAGCCTGTCAAGTAGCCACCCACAGTATCCACATTTTATTGGCTGTAAAAAGTAAAAAGAATAATAAACATAAATAATTTGTTATTCATAATGAAATATATTCCTATTTATATTAAACTGAAATAATCAATGCAAACTAGAGAAATGTTTCATCAAATTTTAAATTAACCTCAAAATATTATTAAAAAGCACAATGTAAATACAAGCAATTACAAATATTACAATAATATTAAAAACTGCTAATTAGATACTTACAGGACTTTTATCTCCTTCGTTGTTCATCATCATTTGCAACAAGAACTTCCGAAATCAGTGTCTTCTGTTTTGTCTCTCTTTCAAGCTGTTTATATTCGACGCATATTACGCTACAATAATGGATTCGGCGGAACGGCAGCGTATCGAAAATAGCGGAACGTCTGTGATTGGTCAGATTCTCGATACGCGCAATCCGCGATACGCGCAATACGCTCCATGGGACTGCACACTCACTGTTGGGTCGATCGCGAGCTCTATCCATCATACCTATAATCGTGCCAACCTTCTGACAGTCAGGGTGGTGAGAGAAAAAACTGAGATATCGTCCCGAAAATGTGGGCTTGTGGTACCAATCGAACTCAATGATCTCGTTGTTAATTATAACGGTGGTGTCCAAAAAGTTGATTCTATCAGGTCCAACCTCCACAGTGAACTGTAGTCTATGGTGGAAGGACTTGAACACTTCAAGGACAGTTTTTACCATGGACCTCGGGACAGACATCAAGACATCATCAATATATCTGAAGTAGATTGGCACAACGATAGACAGGCGTTCAAGTGCCTTAATTTCAAGATCTATCAGCACCAAATCTGCTTTGTGTTTAACAATACAAATTTTGTTTTATTTATGCCATCCCGATGCCTCATGATATTTCGTCATTGTAACTTTTGCGCCCGTCCGGATAAGAATGTGTAACGTTCTTAAGAATTAATGCGGAGAGATGGTGTCGTATATCTTTTCAATTTGACTGTCAGGTAACACTTGCGATTCACTTTTAATGTTTGACTTTTATTTTTGTTATACTAGTTTAATTTATTGTCTTTTTATGGAATTAAGGCAACGGTCACGTTGAGGATACGAGATCCACACTCTTATAATTGGAGAGCTTAATGTAACTGCATTTTTTACCACCTGTGACCACGGCATTTTACTTGACCATCTATGTACTGAAGAGGGTCCAAAAATTAGGACCGAAACGTTTACTTTATTATATATATTTTACCTAATTTGTAATATTTTATTACTGTCGCCCGTCCATCGTCGCGAACGAGCTCTCATTTGCCTTGTTTAGTTTATGTATTGTTATTGAGAGCGTTACCTTTGTTATTACATCGCGCAGGCTGAAACAATGCGCTCATCCGTTCGTTTTTCTTTTTTCAAATTTATCCACATTTACTTCGGAATTCTGGTGGTCCAACATTTGAAAAATTGGATTAATATTAACGTTTCCATTATCAAATTCAAATGCAAGATTACTTTTTTAAAACAATGTGTATTAGCTGACTTAATTCCACCACATTTACAATGTTACACGCGCTGTAAACCGACTATAACTCATTTCAAGTTAGTGAGACTAATGGAATCTCACATTAGGAGACATCAAACTACCTTATTGCGTATCGAGCTGAGAGATGCTCACCGACAAATTTCTGCTCTTAATAATAAACTTGCGAGGACTACACGAAATATCATGAGACATCTACCTCTGCGGTTTTGGTATAAATTCTACTATACTCAGGTGAGTTCTCTCGATAAATATTTCTTTAAAGAACACGACAGGTTGAGAAGGAAGTTTTTCCTCCTCCTCGACAGAAAAAAGAGGGATGATTTAGCACTCTTACAACCGATAATTTTTTTCGCTTCGCAATCACATCCCACTATGCCTAATCGCATGGGCTTGTGTCACCGTGCGAGTGATGATTGCGATAGAAGCGTCACGTCCTTCTCGCGCGTTGCTAACAATGCTCCGGATGTGGATTCTTTTGAGATCACTCTCCCGACTGACTTTATCGAGGCCCCTGCTCACTCCTCCCTTGATTTACATGAGAAATGGTTGATCAATCTCTCGTCTGTCTCTCTCCCTCCGAAGGTACAAGGACTCTTACAATTAGGCCCGAATTTTTGTATGCCGCCGAGAGATTGCCGCGAGAAAAATGTTTGCTTGTTTATTAAGTACATCGAGGCTAACATCCGGCACTTATTACCGAATTTCCGCCAAGGCGTCCGCAACCACTGCTTACTGACCATAGAGAGGGTCGCAACTGGAAACTTACCTACTCAACTCCATGACCGTGTATTAATACAAGCATTACACGAGACTACACGTTTTCTTAGAGACAACGATAACTTGTTGATTACTAGGGCTGACAAGGGTAATGTCACAGTGGTATTAGATAACAATGATTACTTGATTAAGATGAATGCGATGCTTAGTGACGTGAATACGTATAACGTGTTAAAGAAGGACCCTACTCGAAAAATTACTAAAGATTTAAATAACCTCCTACAATCTTGGTTGAAAAAAGAATTCATTAATCATAAACAGTACGCGCTTCTTAATTGTACTGACGGTGTGATACCGAGAGCTTACGGCCTGCCAAAGATACACAAGGCCAACTGCCCGCTTAGAATTATTGGGTCAACTGTTGCCAGTCCTTTGCATTCTTTAGCTAGATTCTTGCAGGACTTGATACAAGCTAGTGTTCCTAAAGCTACCAGTCATATCAACAATAGCTTTGAACTGTTTAAAAATCTGTCAGGTACACGCATTAACGAACATTTCGATTTGATTTCGCTTGATGTGATATCCTTGTTCACGAACATACCTTTAGATTTAGCAATGAAAAGCGTTAGAGATAGATGGCACTTTATTTCGCATAACACCGATTTACCTCTGGAAGAATTTCTTGCAGCAATTCAATTTGTTTTTGATTCTACATATTTCATTTTCGACGGTGTTATTTATAGGCAGACCTTTGGCTCTCCCATGGGTTCTTCACTGTCTCCGGCGATTGCAGATTTGGTGCTGATAGATCTTGAAATTAAGGCACTTGAACGCCTGCCTATCGTTGTGCCAATCTACTTCAGATATATTGATGATGTCTTGATGTCTGTCCCGAGGTCCATGGTAAAAACTGTCCTTGAAGTGTTCAATTCCTTCCACCATAGACTACAGTTCACTGTGGAGGTTGGACCTGATAGAATCAACTTTTTGGACACCACCGTTATAATTAACCCTCAAATAGCACACCTCGGTTGGGCCACCTCAAAAAGCACACTAGTGCGATTTGGGATTTCGACTGTCATATCTCAGTCATTTTTAATAAAAAAAAAGAAACAGTTATATAGTTTTTATGTAAAATTTCCCTGGCAATCGAGTAGTGCACTTTATTTTAGGAAAAAGAAATGATTTTTATATGAAAAATTGAAATATATAAAGGAAAGTTTTTAAAAAGGTGACTTTTTCATCAAAAAAGTGCTTTTTTATTTGCAAATAAAATTTAATTTTGACAAAGGGATTTTAAAGTCAAAAGACTATATTTTTAAGAAAAAAATACTATAAATGAATAAAAAAATATCTAGAATTTTTCACACCTTTCAAATTCGCATCTTTTCAAGTTCAGACAAGCACAGCTTGAAAGCAGACAGTCGACTGCGGTCTGCTTTTGTACTGCGTGACTCTCTAGGTTGTAAACAGAATTTAGGAGGTGGGGGGAATCCTCGGCGGCAGCTATGAGAAAAATGCCAGCCATTCGAAAAAAAAAGTGGTGCGAATTAGCACATGTGTGCTATTTGAGGGTTAACAACGGGATCATTGAGTTCGATTGGTACCACAAACCCACATTTTCGGGACGATATCTCAGTTTTTTCTCTCACCACCCTGACTGTCAGAAGGTTGGCACGATTATAGGTATGCTGGATAGAGCATTTTTATTGTCCCACCCGAGGTACCAGCAGAAAAATATTGAAATGCTCATTGATATTTTGCTGGCTAATGGATACCCGTTTGAACTTGTTTTTAAGACTGTGAAAAAGAGAATTATTAAATTGATTAATGAGCAACAGAGAGAGAGATCGTGATTGATGCTCACATTTCTGATGGCAGAGCTAAAGATCGTTTTTTCGTAATTTCTTTTTTTTTTTAAATAACTAACAATTTGGTTAACACAGTTAAAAAATTTAATCTTCGGACTGCAATCGTTGGCTGTAATAAATTAAATTGGATTATTAGACCTTTAAAAGACAAGCTACAGAACAATTTTTTGAGCGGAGTTGTCTACAAAATATGCTGTCAGGATTGTGACGCTTCATACGTTGGCCAGACTAAGAGACAGTTGGGAACCCGCATCAAGGAGCATCGTAACCAGCTTAATAGAAATCCGCGAGAACTTTCTGTTGTGTCACAACACTGGTTGGAGGGACATGAGTTTGATTGGGACAATATTTCAATTCTTGATCGCGAGAGATCTTACTTAAGGAGAAGCATTTCGGAGATGTTTTATATTAAGCGCCAAAACAACGGCATTAACTTACAGGAGGACGTGACGGGACTTAGTAATGATTAGTGATTACATGCCTGTTATTGAGGGACTTCCACACTGTTGATTTCTTTTCTCACTTTTGTTTTATTTATGCCATCCCGATGCCTCATGATATTTCGTCATTGTAACTTTTGCGCCCGTCCGGATAAGAACGTGTAACGTTCTTAAGAATTAATGCGGAGAGATGGTGTCGTATATCTTTTCAATTTGACTGTCAGGTAACACTTGCGATTCACTTTTAATGTTTGACTTTTATTTTTGTTATACTAGTTTAATTTATTGTCTTTTTATGGAATTAAGGCAACGGTCACGTTGAGGATACGAGATCCACACTCTTATAATTGAAGATGTAACTGCATTTTTTACCACCTGTGACCACGGCATTTTACCAGACCATCTATGTACTGAAGAGGGTCCAAAAATTAGGACCGAAACGTTTACTTTATTATATATTTTTTACCTAATTTGTAATATTTTATTACTGTCGCCCGTCCATCGTCGCGAACGAGCTCTCATTTGCCTTGTTTAGTTTATGTATTGTTATTAAGAGCGTTACCTTTGTTAATACATTTTGTTTAAACGGTACGTAGGTTCGCGTTCTAACGAGGCAAGTAATTCACTACCGTCGTACAACGGATTCTCGCCGCTACCAAAGTTGCTGGAATTGTATATAATTATGGCTATATTTTCGTCTGCGAGAAAACGTTGAAAAAGATCAATCTCGGGAATTCCGCATCCGTCTTCGGGTATCGTAACATCGGCGTTCCTCACTAGTTCCAAGCTAATTCACGCTGAAGCGAGGAAGTCCGATATCTTACGGAACACCTGTTGTATAACACCCCCGTGCGTAGATTCCCGCGCTCGCGATAAATTCGTGCCAACGAGGGAACGAGGGAGGCACAAATTATCTCTATTACCGAGATCTAAAATTGAACGCTTAGCGATGTCGGTGTGGCGGCCAGCTGTCCGCCACGAACGCGCAACGGTGCGCACGCGACGACGCGACGCAGACAATGTGACGGGAGGTGCGCGGCGCGGGCAGCAGCACAGTATCGATCGGCGGGATAGTTTGGCGCGCGCCCGCTACGCGGCGCATCGCCGGCAAATTCACTCGTAAGGAAGGTTCGACATCGACCCCTATATCTAGGGCAGCTCAGCGGGGCTTCTCCAGCTTCAAGCTCACCAGTCAGGGTGTGCTCATAGGGCCCCTGACATAACTCCTTTTGGTACGGAGCGTGCTCTCTAGGGCCTTCGTTTATACCTGCTTTGCAGGGCATTAACTTCTTGTGGTAAGAGTCGACAGACACCCTGCCGCGGAAGGTTTCCAGGGTCATTACGACCCAGCTCATCGGACTACACCGAATCCGCTAGAGACCAAGGCGCTGCCTTTTCCAAGTCCGATTCCGACTCCGATTCCTGTACCTGGGGCCAAGACGGAGGGTCTGTTCCTGATCTCCAAAGTGGATACTTTCCTCCCGTGAAAGCCACACCTCACCGGCCAAACCCGAGTTCCACGCCTCTGGCTCCAACTCCGAGCACTCTGTGATGACGCACATACTGGCCTCGTCTTCAAGACTCCTCCCCGATCTCGGCCTCCACGAATCTAATTGTTCGGGACGAACAATACGCAACACACCACATTAACACTACACACGAATCTCCTACACAGTCACGCACATCCACGTATTCGTACACATCAGAGAATTATACTGTAAATAGAGCATGAATAAATAGAGCGAGATTTTACCTAACTGAACGATTCGTTATTGTGGGAACCGACGCACCTTCACCTGATATCCTACCCCACAGTCGGTTACTCTATTTCTCGCGCCTCCGCGCCCCACTGGCACCGCGACGTTGAAAACGCTCACGACGAAATTTTGAGCGATATCGATTCCCAAGTTACTTTATGCGACCGAGCTCACGAGATCCCATATGTTCTCGGGAGTTAAGTCTCGTACCGAGCGAAACGATAGCCCTGCCGGACCGTGCGTTAGTTCCGCTGATTCGAACGATAATCCCACGTAATCTCCCGACACGGTCGAATGTAACGCATACGCGTGAATTTCGCGGAACGCGTTTTCCAGTCAACGCACGGTATCGTCGCCTTCGGGTATCGGACGTATTCGAAAACTGGCTTCCCTACCGAGTATCCGGAAATTTCTAAACCGACGCGCGTTTTCTGCCACTAATTCTATAAAATTAAATTGCCCGACCTGTGCCGGCTGGTGATGCTGCTGGTGCTGCTGGTGTTCCTGCTGACGTGCCTGCTGGTGCTCCTGTTGTTCCTATTGCTCCCTCTCCACGGGGGTATTTTCCTCCTCCTCCTCTCCGACTCTCTGCGATTGAGGATCGGCAGCAACAACATTCTCCTCTTCCTCCTCCTCCTCCTCCTCCTCCTCGCTAGCTCTCTGCGTTTGTGTATCAACAGCATTGTTGGCAGCAGCAGCAGCAGCAGAACGGTTTACACCACCACCCGATTGTACTGAAAAATTGAAAAAAAAAAAACTTAGTCTTCTATAATATTGATTTATATTACGTTTAAAAAATTAAAATTTTTTACACGACCGCGATAGAGCATACTACAGTAACTCACCTTTAGTTACTTTTATCACTAGCGTAGGTCGACGTTCTTTTTTTAAATCTTTGTCTCTTATTAATTTTCCGGAGACAAAGGTCGAACCGGTGAGTAAGAAACATCTAATCAGAAATAATTACTTGTGATTAGAACAATAAATTACGGAATCAAAAATGTAATAGACAAATATTATTACGAATAAACAATTTCGTAACTTGCCAGTGATGATTAATATTATATATTATTAATAATATTATTAATAATATAATATTAAATATTATTACCTTCATAATCGTTAGGTGCGTATCTCTCGTCGTCGTCATCGTCATCGGCAGTACTAATATGATCATCAATATTATCAATATTATCATCAATATCATTTTCACTCTCCTCCTCCTCCTCCTTCTCCTCTTCCTCGTCTATCACCTCCTGCGACTCTTCTGCGTTTCGAACTTCTTCTTCTTCTTCTTCTTCTTCTTCTTGTTCTTGTTCTTGTTCTTGCTCTTGCTCTTGCTCTTGCTCTTGCTCTTGCTCTTGCTCTTGCTCTTGCTCTTGCTCTTGCTCTTGCTCTTGCTCTTGCTCTTGCTCTTGCTCTTGCTCTTGCTCTTGCTCTTGCTCTTGCTCTTGCTCTTGCTCTTGCTCTTGCTCTTGCTCTTGCTTCTCTTGCTCTTGCTCTTGCTCTTGCTCTGCTCTTGCTCTGCTCTTGCTCTTGCTCTTGCTCTTGCTCTTGCTCTTGCTCTTGCTCTTGCTCTTGCTCTTGCTCTTGCTCTTGCTCTTGCTCTTGCTCTTGCTCTTGCTCTTGCTCTTGCTCTTGCTCTTGCTCTTGCTCTTGCTCTTGCTCTTGCTCTTGCTCTTGCTCCTGCTCTGCTCTGCTCCTGCTCTGCTCCTGCTCCTGCTCCTGCTCTGCTCTGCTCCTGCTCCTGCTCTTGCTCTTGCTCTTGCTCTTGCTCTTGCTCTTGCTCTTGCTCTTGCTCTTGCTCTTGTTCTTGTTCTTGTTCTTGTTCTTGTTCTTCCTCCTCCTCCTCTTCTTCCATCATTATTCGTTCGATCACCTCGTCGATGCCCGGGGTGAAAATATCGTCTAATTCCGATTCTTCTTCTTCTTCTTCCCTTCCTGGTAAAATGTACCATTTCGTTATTTCTTTTATTCGCTGCTAAATTTTTATCTTAATTTATTTTTTAAAACTTACGCGACGTAAATACGACCGAATCGGGTGAGCTCGCAATTTTCACCGAGTCTTCTTCTGCTTCTTCTTCCACTTCCTCTTCTTCATTATCTAAAACAGCATAAATTATATTTGTTTTATTATACAAATATTCTAAGTGTCAGCTTTTATGTGTTATTATTAAGTAGTCTCTTACCAGAAGATAAATCGATGACGGGAATGTCTGCGGGTGGTACCTCGATTCTAGCTCTTCCTATAAAATTTAATATTTATAATATTCGTTATTTTTAATGATTAATTAATTTTATTATTTCTAACTTACGTGCTGGTATTACTGCCTCCTCCTCAGCAATGTTCTCTTCCGCTCGGCGTCTCTGTCCTCGTCGGACCGGTTGCACAACGGCAATGCGGTTCTCCACTATTAAATTAATTTAAATTTTAGTAATAAACTCCACTATATTAAAATTTTAAGGTACAATTTTTTATTTCTAACACACCTATTCTTTCGGCGTTACGACGCAGGAATCTAGCTATATGGCCTCTTCCTGCGTGGCCAAAAGTTTCGCGCGCTTCTAATATGATGTCCATCAATCTTTCATTTCTCTTACAGTAACCCAGTTCATGCATCACACATAACTGGGTACTGGAGCACCCACCCGCGAAACGTGCGAAAAGTCTATAATTCGCCTCTTCGTCGTTTGTCATGGCTTTCACAAACTCTCGTTGCACATCTGCATTTAAGCGATTGCTTAAATTGCAGCTCACTTTAAAAAACTTCACCAAAATTACGCGGAGAGACATTTTCGAAGCACTTGTCTGACTAACTAAGAGTGTGCAAGACGACTCCAGTACGATCGGACAAGTAAGGACTAATTCTTAGCTATAGTGTTACAGGCTATTTATACTTGAAAATATTTCCAACAACTTCTAGAATAAAGATATGACAAAAATTGTCTAACTAAGACATTGGTTAGCAAATTCGAATCTTTCCCCACTTTCCTCCCTCTCTCTCTTACGTGTGGAGAGAAAAGTTTTCGGAGAAAAGTTATCTTATGCCATAAACTCTTTCCCTTTCTTGTTCACGAAAACATAATAGGGGTATTCAAATAAGTTAGAGTTTAACGGTTTGACAGGTTATGTTGGGTTAAAAAGTTAATTTTTAAACTTTTAACCCAAAGATTAATGTGATAGGTTAATAAGTCACTTATGTATTTTACATAACCTTAAAGAGTAGCGCGCTCATTGGATTGTGTAAAAGTGTGAAGGGAAAGTTCAATGTTTACATGGTCAGTTCTACCAAATAACACAGCCCCACAAAAAAAAATTTTTTTCTGTTCGGCGGACCGGACTAGTCAATTCTTACGTATTTTGGGTCGCTGAATCCGAATCCGAGGTCAGAATTCAAAAGTTGGTTCGTGTTTTTTTTCTAATCTCAAAAAACATACTTTTTTAGTACATTTGAGCCGTAATGAAAAAGCGCGAGCTAGTTTCGAAATTCTGACCGTGGATTCGGATTCAAAAGCTTGAATTACATAACAATTGACTAGATTTTTTAATAAAAAATGGCAGATCCAATATGGCGGACCCAATATGGCGGATGTTTTTTCAAATTGATCCGATTCGCTTGAAACTTGGTACTCGGGGGTTTTTGTGGTCGCTGAATACGAATCTGACGTCAGATCATAACATAATCACACTGAAAATGCAGTTTTTCCCACATGACTCTGAGAAAGTACAAATCTTATATATTTGACGTCCAAGACCACAATTAGTCAAAGTATATCCATGACTTGATCCTTCTGCAACCAGGGTACCTCGTGGTGACGGTGGGCAACGGATTTATTCCGGCGTTATAGATACGTATCTAACCCAGGAATTTCGCCTTTTTAGAGTTTTCAACCTAATACCTGCGACTGGTCTGATTACGTCACTCACACAGTCGTAAATCTCACTAATGCAGTCCCATGTAGCCCTTCGCATCCTCTAACCACAAGTTCGTTATGGAGAGTTCAGTTATAAAAAGATACGACTGTAACAGAAGAATTACTCCTTTTTTTAATGGTATCTTACTCTTTTAGTTTCAAAAGATCTGCGCAATGGCTGTCTTTTAGGTTTCCTCTTTTCCACAGGAATATCTCGCTGCCATTTTGAATTTTGGAAAACTGACATCAGATTCGTACTCAGCGACCACAAAAACCCCCGAGTACCAAGTTTCAAGCGAATCGGATCAATTTGAAAAAACATCCGCCATATTGGGTCCGCCATATTGGATCTGCCATTTTTTATTAAAAAATCTAGTCAATTGTTATGTAATTCAAGCTTTTGAATCCGAATCCACGGTCAGAATTTCGAAACTAGCTCGCGCTTTTTCATTACGGCTCAAAATGTACTAAAAAAGTATGTTTTTTGAGGTTAGAAAAAAAACCAACTTTTGAATTCTGACCTCGGATTCGGATTCAGCGACCCAAAATACGTAAGAATTGACTAGTCCGGTCCGCCGGACAGAAAAAAAATTTTTTTTGTGGGGCTGTGTAATTATTTAATACCCATTTTTAATTTTTCCAACTCAAGGTCATGCTGTAATTTCAATTTCTGGAGCTCTGCATCTTTTTCAATTTTTAACTTTTCAAGTTCAAATTGCCGATTATCACTTTTTTTTGTCTTTCTATATCTGCCGTCCACTTCTGACGTTCAAAGTTTAATTGCTGCTGCTTAAATTCTTGTTCTATTTGGAATCGTGTCTGGTGTTCAGCATGCATCTGTTCCTTCTTTGCTTTTTCCCAATTTAGACGTTTCTCTTCAACAGCAATTCTTGCTTTCATAGAATTTTCTAGCGCCGCTGCAGCAGACTTAATAGGGCTTTTTCGTAATCTTTTCTTTAAAGGTTTATCCTCTGATGTCGATGTAGTGGGTGTTTCAACAACATGTTCAATAATTTGAATATTCCCAGTATCTATATCAGGTAGGTTCAGGAGTGTATCATCATTTGTGTTATCATTTGTATCAGTATCATTTGTATCAGTATCATTTGTATCTATTTCCAAACTTGTTCCCTCAACATCCAACTCAATATCATCACTATGATGGATGTAAGGAGGATTGATGTGAGGCTTGTCACCGAGGATTTCGTCCAACTCGAAAAAGAATTTACAACGTTTGATTAGCTCCACTAAAAGTTAAAATATGTACCAGATAAGTATAATCATAAATGTCATTATAGGTTATAAAACGAATGAATCATATAACGCTTAATGAATCATATAATCATATATACTTTTTACAGTATCACTTCCTGTCTCGACATTTTCTTGAAGAATGCCTTGTCCGGTTTTGTTTCGCCATTCCAAAGCTTTATTGTACGATGCCTTCATATTCTTCATATGTTGAACAAGCTTAGCATTAATAATATTCTCAAAAAGTGGAAACTGATGAATGCGTAAGAAATTTTTGCAGTACTCGGGTGCGGTTGGCTTCTGGAAAACCATTTTAAATGTTTGAATGTAAATGAAGGTTTTAAATAAATACCCAGTAAACCAGAGAAATTATAGATGCAATGTAATTGATGCTCAGTGTTTACTGGGTATTTGAATATTCACTGTAATAGCCATTTTGCCCATTTACTTCGAATTGTCTTCCTATGGATATGCCGTCCTTGGCGTAATCTAAAATCGCTTTCTCCATTTTTTCAGTCCACTTCTGGCGAGGATTAATTAATACACGTGACTTTTTGGTCCTTTAAATAAGACTAAAAAAGTTTCAATTTTTATTCCGTACTTTTTTATAAATCAATTTAAAAACTATTTGACGTAATACAGTAATAGACATTGACGTACTATACAAAACTATTTAACGTAATACAATAATAGAAATTGACATACATTCCATCAGGTTCCGCACAGCTTTTTCTTGGCATTTTGTAGACTCATACCCAGTAGGCCTATTCTGTAATTATTACCCCCTTTTACAGTACTGATAGAATGTAAGCTGCTAAATCGTGGAATAGGAGAGCTTTCACCACTGAACGCAGGATGCCACTAACTTAACCTAATCTATCCACACGCACAGCATGTCGGTTTAGCCGAAGACGAATGCTTAACCTATCATGTTAACTTTTGGGTTAAAAGTTTAAAAATTAACTTTTTAACCCGACATAACCTGTCAAACTGTTAAACTCTAACTTATTTGAAAACCCATATTCTTTTATCTAAGGGCTTACAAATAAATTCTTTATTTAAAATTTCTAGTAATGTTTTATTCCAACATGTAACTAGAAGGATTTATTATCGCATCTTAGAAAATTTATTGATTTATTGCTTCCAGTATAAAAAGAGATCGGTTAAATTTTACACAAAAACATATTTTTATCTAAGAACTTACAAAAAATCCTCCATTGAATTTTTCTACTAATGTTATATATACCATGTGACGTTGCAGTTTCGCTGCATCGTGGCAGCGCCCCGCCGCCGTCACAAGGCGCGGGTTTCGCGCCCGAGAACGGTCCAAAGAGTCGATGCGAGGTCTCCAAGGGCATAATTTAACCGCGTTCATATTGTCTGATCCCGTTATTTTTTTGTATAATGCGTGGCGCCTCACCGAGACGGGACACGAATGTTCTCCAGGGGAATGCGGCGGATTGCGAGGGATAGATCGAGCCAGGAGGATCGGGGCGAGGAATCGATTGGCGATAGCGGATCGTGGCGAAGCTTGCGGGCCGTCGAGCACGAGGGAGCACAGGAGAACACGCTCGCGGCGCGTGATACAGCGACGGGCGGACCCGTAGAAAGCAGGGCCCCGGCGCCGAGGCAGAATGAGTCTCACTCATTGCTCTCCTCCCCTGCAAACCGGACTCCGGGATGGATGGCCACCATTCCCGGACCGAGAAGGAGGAACCTGAGGAAAATAGCGTCCCGTCCGCTGCCGGGAAGGATCCCGGGAAATCGCCGCGCGAGCAAGGGGCCCATTAAGCGCCCCGCGGGATCTGCGGTTGACAGTCCTGCGCAAGCTAGGATATCGCGAGCCTGCGAGCTCACCCCTAATTGTATCGTAAAGCCACGACACCGCCCTCCGGGTCGCGCTCTCGCTCGGGAACAAATTCGGTAATTAGTGTTATTCGCCCACCAGGCGTTTATTGAGCGATCGACAGCGAAAGCGAGGGGCGCCGGAATGGTCTCGTGGCCGCGGGATCGCGAACGACAGCCGCAAGCTCCTGGAGATCGCGGTGGGCGCGTCAACGACGGATTTCGATATCGCAAATACGACATTTCTCGCGACTTTCGTGTTCGCGACCGCGTGCTTTCTTGTGCGTCGTAATTCGTGTTGCCGGGAGGTAGGTCTCACGCGCAATAAACGTATTACCTATGTGAGCTTACTACTTGCGTTAGTCCGTGTCAGTTCTGAGCTGAGCGTTGAATGGCGGCCGAAGAGGACGACCACGACGGCTCGCGCCGCCACGGAAGCCTCGCAGCAAGGAAGATCCGCGGGAGGCCAAGGCACGGGACCGAGCTCGGATCCCGCGAAACCGGCGCGAACGCCGGCTAGGGTTCATCTCGCCCAGGCCCGGCACGTCAGCCAAACCCGCTTCCCGACCAAGCCCGACACGCCCCGCTCCTCAGAGCCAATCCTTATTCCGAAGTTACGGAACCAATTTGCCGACTTCCCTTACCTACATTTAGTAATATTACTTGCGTTGGAATATTACTTGCGTCGGAATATTACTTGCGTTAGAATATTATTTACGTTAGATTATGAATTGCGTTAGGATATTATTTGCGTTAGATTATTACTTGCGTTAGACCATTCTCGTTTTGTCATGCATTAGATTTAGTATTACGCGTCTTCGTCCAATCCTTGCGATCGCGTACAATATTCCGCGTTACAACACGCGCTCTATCTTGCGTCGTGCGGTGCCATAGTCGTACGATATTTCGCGTTACATCGCGCCTCCGCGGGCGGATCATCTATTGGCGATAGAACCCTTTCGCGACCGGAAAATAGCGTTCTTGCGCGTGACATAGCACCTTGTACTTCGCGTTTCTTACTCTAGCGTTTCGTTCTCTGTTTATTCTTCCGCTCTGGCGATTATTACTGTGCGCCTAAGTAACTTTCGATACTCAGTTATTTCCTTGATTATTATTTTGCGTTTGTTGTGTGTGTACAGATAGGTAGGGCAGAGTAGTAAGTAAGGTTAGGATTAAGGTAGAATAAGAGTAGTGTATAATTTTGTAAAGGATTGGGATTGTCCTTTTAAAACGCCTTGCGACCCCGAGGGGAGTCAATAAATATATATACATTATATACTTATTGTATTTACATTATAATTTCTGGCATTAACAATTTTTTTACACTTTAAAGAACAAGCATATATAATACCTTCTTTTAAAATATTTTGTTCTTGAGAAATTTGGAAGAATAAAGACGAATAATTTTATGCAATGTATAAACGTCTGTGTTTAATGCTTCTTCCACAAAAGTAGTTGCCACGAAACGTTTCTTGATAATACTGTGAGAAAAATACAACAAATAAGAACCTTTGTCATAATTAACTTAAAAAATACTATAAAAGTTAAATTGTAAGAGAAGTAAAACATTAATAAACATTTTTTTTCAGAATATTAATACATACCTACAAAATAACACGCAGCGATTAATACACAATACAACAATGTCACGTATTAATCTAGCGCTCGCAAAGCGACAGCTTTTATACCATTACCCCAACGAGGCTCCCGAGTTGGCTTTGACTTCTCGTTATCAGCGCTTTGTGTTGTCCTTCATATCAGCGCTTTTGGGTCGTCCCGGAGTTTTGCGCTCTTGGTTCCGGTGTCGGTTTGCATCGGACGATCGGTTGTCCAATGAAATCGTCAGGTTTTTGGATGAAGTGCAGATTCAACTTATTTTAGTAGCGAGAGTCGGATTTCTTATAGGTAACGGCTGTTGCTAGGTACTGTACTTACTGATTATATACGTTGTGCGTTCACAACAAAAGCTAGGCGACTAATATGTATGAATATTATATAATTCGATATAATAATATATAATACTTATTATTACTACGATATATAAGTCACCTTGTGATGTCTCAAATTAGAAACATACACATTTGATATGCGTCGCGCATGATTTAATTTACATTATTTACAATTAATCTTATCTATGATTCAGTTGTTATGTCTAGACTCTAGAACACGATAAAAACTTCCATGATTACGTAGAATGTCCTCTAAATGTATTAGTCATCTTCTATTAGGTGTAAGTACGCAAAGATGCAAACAGAACGCGTTGCATGAAGAATCGAGCGCATAGGCGAACACGGATAAAGTGTGTACAGTGGCGTTTATAATTATTTCTCAAAAATGATTTATCGTAACATAACTCTCATACATGGTTGAATTCGTAAAAAAACAACCTTTTATTTGGTGATCAAAAAATTTTAAAATTTTGAAAAAATGTATTGGTGGCGGGGGTATGTTAAAAAATAAAAGAAATAAAAAGAATATTTTGTTATTATTTCAAAGTACTTTTGAAGCCATTTAATTTACATTTTTGAAAACTTTTCTATCTCTTAGTTCTATCTCTAGTTTTGGAGATATTTGGCCCGAAAGAGAAAAATCGATTTTTTCCGAAGGATTTGTTCACTCTCTAAACATGCGTATGGGCACGTATAAAAAAAGACGTATCTCTTATTTTTGTCTACACAACATATATAAAGCTCATCAAGATCGGAGTGGGACACCTTTCCTTGTAAGTCGGTTATATCGCGCCTATTCGTTTGTGCCGAGTTTCACTATTCAACGATCGGCTGTATTATTTCGCGCTCATTTCTGTTGTTTGTATTAGAGCCGGATTTTTACCACCTGTTCGATTAGATGTACTTTTAGTTGTGTTCCTATTAAATTGTTATCTCGCGTTTAATTACTCGGTTATCTCGCGCTTATTCATTTTTGTCGAGTTCGATTCCGAGAAGGGATATTCTTTCATGTCCCAATATTCAGTTTTGTAAAGTTAATCGCTTACTGCACTTCGATGTCTAATCTCTTTAATAATTCGAGTCAATTTCATTCCGACTTTCGCGATACAACAAGTCGGTAATTGCACATGTATTACTTAATTAACCATACCAACAATTTATAATAAACCTTGATATGAATTTTTGTTACTGATTATCTAAGAGTGCTTGATTTATGCGTCATCCCGCCGAATATTGCGCTGCCCTCCATCAACCCCGCCCATAGCCGTTAGGTCGAGCTAGCCGATCTCTCGCACGCCGAATTGATCAGGTCTTGCTTCTCCTTTTTGAATTTCGCGATTCTAGCGCACATTAGTGGACGCGAGTACGCGTCTGGCGCCCAATAATCACTTTCGCGTTGAATCATCGGACTGTGCGAGAGAATCGTCGGAGAGGCCTCCCATCCTTTTCTCCCTAACCCTTTTGATCCGTCGTTACAGAAAAAGACGTGACAACCATTAACTAGAAGGATTTATCACTACAACCCGGAAAATTTATTGATTTATTGCTTTCAACATAAAAAGAGATCGGTTAAATTTTACACAAAAACATATTTTTTATCTAATAACTTACAAAAGATTCTCTATTGAATTTTTCTACTAATGTTATATGTACCAACATATAATTAGAAGGATTTATTACTGTAACTCGAAAAATTTATTGATTTATTGCTCTCGGCATAAAAAGAGATCTGATAGATTTTTGTTGTTCCTTTATTTCTTAGAAATATTTTAATTTAAAATTTAAAAAATTTTTAACTATTACACTTTTTGTATATTTAGTCGATCACTTTATTAACAAATTCTCTTATCTCGCTATAAACTCCCTATATATCAGAATTCGTAGTTTAAACTTTATCTTCTAAACAATTTAAATTACTTCATGCGCATGACTATACATATCTAGAAAAATCTAGAGTTTTCTAATTTTTATCTGCGCGCGCAGACTAATTTTTCTAAAACGTTGCAAACGAAGTTAACGTTTTGACTAACGTGTTACGAAGACAAATCATTCGAGTCTCATCGTTTGAAGCGACAAGTTCGCCAGTGAAAAAGTATAACTCTCTCATCTGACTTTTCGATTAGTGTGTGTCAGTCGATATTACGAAGAAATAAGAATAATGGCTAGTCACAGAGAAAACGCTAATAATTATGAGAAACGGATGTTCACTCGCGATATTCCTGATAAGGGAGGCGTCTTCGAGAGAAGAAACGAGAAATTACATATGCTGCTATCGACAATATATGGACTCAACAGTTCTCATACGAAGAGAATTCATGTGGGTTTGCAAGCAACATCCGAGGGAGTTTATACGTGCCGTTGGTCAAATTAACTGGCAACTATGCGGACGGCGTTTATTTCGACGAGAAATCGTGGCAGCAGTTTCAAGAGAACATGGGACTCGTGAGCGAATATTTAAATGGAGAAACCAAATTGAAGCCGAATTCTATCTCCATTAACAATATCTCCGTCAATTTTCCCTCGGCCTACGGAGCAAGATCTATATTGCTGGTGTACAAGGAAAACGAGGAGAATACTTCCACCAGGACGGATCATCGAACAGACGGGGACAATTGTCCACCAACGAAGAAACGAAAAACATATGCAGTGGCAATTGTGATGCAGAAGCCTACATTTCTCGGATTGAAAAATATTGCGAAATGCATCGATGCACATTTATCATATTTAAAATCAATGGCCAATAATGTTAACAATTGTGCGCGTTATCTTATTAAAGAAATACAGTTAAATCTTCCTAAAAGTTACATAGATGAATATATTGTAAAATTAACTCTCGGAGGAAATTACAATGACATTGAGCGTAATGTACGTACGCAAATGACCGATTTAACTTTCCTCGATATGTATTTTAATATAGTATTTTTAGAACTAATTTTGCTACGCTTTACCGAAATCTGTCGTATAATTTTGTCGAAACGCGGATTGTAAATTTTTATAACATTATTGTAAAACAACCTGGCTTCGAAGCGCGGATCTAGCTCGCGGCGTGGCTGGGTTCGAAGGAGGTGCGGAGGAACAGATACGAGGGGTGCCGGCAAAATAAAGCGTACCGTTTTGGGTAACAGAAACAGAGCGTTTATTTCACAACAGTAAATACTCGCGGTGTATAGAGTCGCGAGGTAGGCGCAGGTACAAAAGTAATTAGTGCTCGCGATATACAATGGTTGGTTGAATATACGCGGAGTAGTAAAGGCTCGCGGTGTACGACCGGCGATGCTGGTAACGCACGGAGTGCGCGCGGTGTACGGAGTCGCGAGACGTGAGTCGGCGCGGTGCGCGGGCCGGTGTACGTAACAACGTATCGGTCCGGGCGGAGCCGATATCGCGGATCGGAGCGCGTACAACGGAGTCGCGAGACGTGAGTCGGCGCGGTGCGCGGGCCGGTGTACGTAACAACGTATCGGTCCGGGCGGAGCCGATGTCGCGGATCGGAGCGCGTACAACGGAGTCGCGAGGCGCGAAGGCGGCGAAGAGCCGCGTGATTCCGCGGGAAAGGCGAAAGGATTACTCGAGCGCGGACTGTCCACCGAGAAGCGCTCGGTGGAGGCAGAGTAGAAGCTCTGTCTCCGGTGGCAGGCGTCGCGATTTCGAGGAGGAATCCGGCGAGAAGCACTCGGTGGAGGCAGAGAAACACTCTACCCCCTGTCGGATTGTCTCGTGAATGAGGAAGCCGGTCGTTGGCCGAGACACACTCGGTGAAGCTAGAGGAACTCTCTATCTTCTTTCTGACTAGCGGAGGCGAGAAGCCGGTCGTTTGCCGAGACACACTCGGGGAAGCTAGAGGAACTCTCTATCTTCTGTCTGACTAGCGGAGGCGAGAAGCCGGTCGTTTGCCGAGACACACTCGGGGAAGCTAGAGGAATTCTCTATCTTCTTTCTGACTAGCGGAGGCGGGAACTCAGGATCGGTTGGATCGGTGATCTGGTCGGTCGCGGAGTCGTTCTTGCGTTGGAAAACGCTTCTTTATATACCCGTCGCGACGGCGTTACGGTGTGGCGGGGGTAACGGCGGCGGCAATCGCGAGCGCCGGGATGGTGCGGCGGCGCGGTCGGGAATTACGGCGTCCCGACGCCGCGATTGCGTTCGGCGGTTCTCGGATGTTTTCGACACCGCTCGGCGCTTCGAGGCGGTTGCCGCGGTAAGTCCGTTCGCGGACTTCCTAATTTCGGGCGTTTAAAAAGTGGGCACACGGTGCCCGTTCCTCGCCCGGCGGATGGTCGGCCGGGCGGTCGCGGCTGGTTGTTCGGCCGGAACGATGCGTCTTACGGGGCGCATCATTATAATTGTTTGAACAATTTATCTACGGCTTTACTTTATAAACGACTAAATTGTATTTTTTTCATGAAGAAGAATTTGTAGCAATAAACATTTTTTGTAACTTCTACTTTTATCTATTTTTCTTCAATCCTCACGTTCTCCGGAACAAATTCCTTTTCTCTTATTTTTTCAGGATTAGTCAGTCTACCTCGTAAATTTTTTGAATGCGCTCAATAATAAAAACTTTTATCTAAAATGGGATAATTTCGTCACGTCACATATGAACTTGTCCGTTCCTGTTTTACAACCTCATTTCCGCAGGAAATAAGGTTGTCTCACGTAGACAAATCTTTGAAAGCAAGCGTATTTGATTATTTCGTAAACTCTTTGTCCAGACGCAAGTCATAAAAAACCTCGGTCATAAATAAAATTAAATAAAACTCTTTGATACAAAAAAAGGGTTGGGTTGCGTCACGTCTCGGTACGGACCTGGTCGTTTCTGTCTTTACTCCCTTCCCTCTCTCCCTTTCGTGGCAAGACGCTTTTAAAAATTCCACTTTCCATCTTCGTCATCCCAGCGTCCTATCCTTTTTCACTCTTAGCGTCGTCTACCGCGTGCGTCCGCCGAAATAACGTCAGCCAGCTACGGGACTGTACCAAACAGACGCTGAGCGGCAAAGGAATAACCAATCAAAATGTCGCATTTACTTTTCTCTTTTGCAACCCCGCATCTTTTACTTCCTCGTTCCTTTTTGTTTTACATTTTCTGGAAACAACTATTCTCTAAAAACGACATATATTCGTCACGTCGCAAAGCGAACCTGTCGGTTCTTGTTTCTTCCCCCCCTTCCCTCGAGGTAAAACGCTCTCGAAATCCACCTCTGACGGCATCTTAGCGTCGTAACCTTTTTTTAGCTTAGCGTCGTCTACCACGTGCTCCCGCCAAAATGACGCTGGTCGGCTCTTCCGCTATTTTTCTGCGTAACTTACAATTAGTGTCGTCTACGGCATACATCCTCAAAAAAAAAAAAAAAAAAAAAAAAAAAGACGGACATCTTAGGCGGGAGAGCCGATCAGACACCTGAGTAGCTACGGGGTATCCAATTAAAACGCACCATTTAGTTACTATTTTGAATCCGCCATTTTTGTCTTGTAGTCTTCTACCACGTGCTACCCCCTCAATGCCGCCAGACACCTCAGGGGGGAGGGCCAATCAGACGCTGGGTAGATATGGGGTATCCAATCAAAACGCTCCATTTAATTACCTCGTTACCCCCACCCCACGTCGCAGCCAATCAAGCGCTCCGAGGTCACGTGGGCAGACCGTCTGGCCACGCCTCTGACGCCAGAGGGGTCGGTGGTAGGGGTTTGTTTTGACGCCCCATACCTACTCATATACTATTTATGAGAATTATAATGATAGTAGGGTCGATTAAAAAGTCTTTACTATTAGTTATTTACTGGCAAGTAAATGTTACCTTTCCGCTTTTAAAGCACTATATATATGCATGTATTTATTTATTTATTTCTAATTTTATATATAGATGGAGTTAAAGTACAAAGGTAACGACTTGTTCATAAGTCCGCGGCTGGAGGAATTTCATAGTGCTTTTCACGATCTCGTGGACAAGATAGCTAATATTGCTCATCACTTACCATCATTGGAATCATGGGTACAAGCTAAAGGATGGCGAAAATTAGGATTAGGAAGAGCTGTCACAGAAATCGACATTGCAAAGAATCATTGCACCATGTTTGCTTCGCCGCCTGATTGGTACTTGAAGGAGGTGCACCAACGTCTGAATCTAATCCTGCAAGAGTCTTTTCAGCCTTTGAGTGATTATTTAGAAAAGTTGAGGTTACAATTTGGTTGTGTTCTTTACGAGATAGATCACGTACACTCTGATGCTGCAATGTTCCCTGAAAAAGAACTGTTCTTTGAGGAATATGTCGCAAAAGTCGAAGACTTCAATCAATTGGTGCAAATGATAAATGGAATGGTAATTTTTTAAGTAAACAATCTCTAAGTAAAAAAAGAAATAATTTTTCCATACATCAGGTATTATAACTTGCAAGTTGCAAGATACAATTTATTATTTATATGAAATCTTTCCATAATTATTAATAGTTTGGATAAATATTTCGCTTAACACAGCCAGTCCCGACGACCTTGACCTTGACCTTGACATGTGTTGTCCAGGACATGACCCTGAGTAACTTTTCCTTATGATTTAATCGTCGCTCGTTGTTCATTAAAAAGTTATTAATAAAAGAAGTTTGGAAACTATAAGGGCCTCCGCACAATGAAAAATATAAGTAACAAAGAACAGATATTAGCGATTAGGACTGAGGAATCAGGAATAAAGCATTGATGGTGTAGCATTGATACACGACTTCCGATGGGTTAAAAATCTATTGCCTGTATTATTTCCTGTTTCTGTTGTCCGTGTTTTTCATTGTGCATCCAACTTTATTCCTGATTCCTTAGTCCTAATTGCTAATATCTGTTCATTGTTCCTTATATTTTTCATTGTGCGGGAGCCTTTACATAGTTTTCGCGTGAAAAGTTAAAAACCCGAACTGTACAATGACCTTATGCTTGTTTTGTCCTATACGCAAACCGGGATGGTGTAAGATAATCAAGAGGTAGCCCCTCCCCCGCTTAAATGTGTACTGTCTATACACACATCAACACACATAATAGCAAATTACTTTCCTTAGTATTGACATAAATTTGTATATTTTTTAAACTTTTCGTTTATAACTTTTAAATAAGCAATGAGCGATGATTAAGTTATAAAGAAAAGTTACGCAGGGTACAGGTTACAAAGGTGCTCATGTCCTTGGCAACATATGTCAAGGTCAAGGTCGTCGGGGCTGGCTGTGTAAATAGAAATATTTACCATAGTTTGCTATAAAATGCAGATAACATTGTCATAGACAGTCTTAACGTGGAATGAAGGCCCAGTATAACTGTTATTGAGAGAAGTTTTGCAGATTTCAAAATTTAATAAAGATACAATCATGACGTGATTTATCTTTTTTAAAACTGAACTTGATATAAGAATTAGAGTAACGTCAAAACATATTTTAAATTGTTAGGAAAAGTACCATCTTTAATGATTAAATTAAAAGCTATTAGAAATATTATTTCTGTCTATTAGAAATACACTGGTTAACAAAATTATCACAACATTCAATTCTTGTCAAAATTTTGTCATAACTTTAAATAAGTATATTTCTGCGAAAAATTGTTGTATTTCAAAATTTCTTTTTCATTTCAAAGGGTAAAGTCTGTACTTTAACCCTTAAATGACACACCTTTCCAGAATTTCATAAATGACATAAGGGGTCTAAATGACCCCAGCATGAAAAATGTCTCGTAACTAATTGATTTTTTGATCTTTAGTTATGCCAATTTTTTTCAATGTTGTTCAAGGTCTAGACAAGAGAATAAAATGATGATATTGTTAAAATTTCAATTTCAACATAGTATAAAAATTTAAGATTGCCAAGAGTTAAAATCGTGGCTCCAAAATCAAAAAAATTAAAAATAATAAATAAATAAATATGAGCTCCATTTTTGGCGGGAACATTTGAAAATATTTCATTCTAAAGGGTCTGGGGTCCGCTGGACCCCGGGTGGCATTTAAGGGTTAAGGAGCCTGTGTTAGATTTTAAATTTATTCTCCCCCTTTTCCGCCATTTTTTCAAAAGTAAGAATGTGTTTTGTCTCAAAAAATTGCCTACTTTGACGCACTTTACGGAGTGAAATAAATTTTTTTCGGAAATGTAATAATAACCATTGTAATAAGTATGGCCTTTTCATTGCAAGTTAAAAGAAATAAGTTTTGTACGGTTTTTTTGTGAAATTACGGCGTATCAAAGTTACCTACGCATTTTTGTTCAGTTAGCGCCAGTATTAACTTTACCCGATGAACACCACGGAGAGCTTGCTGGTCGATTTTTGCCTAGCCTGTGCGTGCGTGCGTGCGTGCGTGTAGGACGAACTTTACGAAAAACTATTTTTTCCTCTTTAACACGTATAACACAACTTTAGACTGTCCAGAAATTAAAAAGAATATATACATCATGTAATTCATTTTAAACTGTACAAATTTCATATGAGTCATTTTTCGATAGGATTGAATATTTACAAGATTTTAACGTTTTAAAAAGTAAAGTTACAAAAAATTCAATTTTTACAAAAATCATACTGTCGCATACTGGGCCAAGAGAACAGTAAAATTGGCCAAAAGTCGATTCCGGAGATAAAGTCAAACAAATATCTTGCCGTCATTTTAATAAGTTAAACTAGTTATGTTTAAAGTTTCATTAAATTTGATCGACTACTTTCTATCTGGCAACAACTCAAATTTTTAAAATCATATGCAAGCATGATTATTTCACTTTTCATATATTTCGTTGGTATCTATGGCGTATAACCGCTCTTTATTTGGCTTCGCTAGCCATATGTTTATTTGCTCGCTCGCAGGAGGATAGGAGGCGCAGTATTGGTGGAGCCGCAAAAATGACGAGAAGTTGAGTTGTGCTCTACAGTATATACTCTTTTATTCTTACATTTATGTCTATGTACATGTATTTCAGAGGTTTTATGTAGCCCTGAAAAGAGCCGTTTGATTCCGACGGTGGTCACGTTAGATGAGGCAGGGCTGCGTCCGCGTCCGGTAGAGCGGCTGGCGTAATTCCCACGCGCCCGCTTTTCTCCAAGCCGGAGGTGTCTCGGGCAGCATGTACGATGGCTCAGGATCGCTTGCCGGATTGTTGATCTGCGTCGTCTGTGTGATCGTGGGCTCCGGGGAGTCTGTCTGTACGCCTTTCTCGGTGGTAGGTGTCTCCCACTCGCTGTCGGTTTGTACCTCGGAGTCGCTGTTGAGGGGCTGACTCTGTACGCGCCTGTAGACCCGAGCCGAGGCAATGATCTGCGTCTCTTTGACGGCCCTATCCTCTGGCGACGGTAGCAGCGGCGACAGCAGCGGAGGCAGTATCCAACAAGGAGAGGTAAGGTGCCGGACTCGGATGTTCCAGGACAGCAGGGCTCGTGGAGGCCTGGTTAGCTGTAGCGGCGGCAAGCTGAGCAGTATCAACTTCCACGCAGCAGGCTGGATACCCTGCGGCTGTTTCGGTTGTTGCAGCGGCAGCGAGGTGTGTAAAGTCGGCAGCTTGGCGAGTCTCCGCTGAGGCAGTACCACCTAGTAATCAAAATGCTCCCTCTCAGTAGCTACCGTATGTTAGCTGGCTGAGCGGGTGAACAGCTGGAGAGGCTTTCGCTGCGGGGCCTTATATACGGTCCCTCGTTGTATTCGCTTCACGAAAAAGTAGGCCACCTAGCGGTGAAAGCTCTTGTTGTGCTTGCGGTCCGCGACGTCGCGTCGGGCCACGCAGATGGCACATGCTCGGCGCGCATACGGCGGATTGCCGTTCCGCTGGCTTAGCTGCGCGTGTATGGCGGGTCGCCGTTACGCAGGCTCGATGTATTGTGTGTGCGGTCCGCCACAGTATTGTTGTATTTCTGCAAATAAAAAATCTTCTATTGCTTCTCATCCATCGTTATACTTGGATAAGTCATTGTAATAGTGCAAAGGGCAAAAGTGAAAAAAGATAAAATGGCGGAATATTATACTCATATATTACTGAATTTTGATCTTTAATCATACTTTGGAAACATTGTGCCTTAAGGGGATCCTATAAAAGAGGCCGAACTCCGACAATGTCGATAATGTCAACATTTTTAATTCCGTTCTAATTCGTTTTTCTCCCGACTGCTGCCAACCTTCGGTTGGCGAAGACGAGAGAGTATGCGTTTCCCTGAGGCCGAACCTTTGTTACCTTAGTTCTCGATAACTACAACATACTTTGATATGTGCTTCCGTATATAAGTTTCTTATTGATCAAGTAAGGTTTATTTATGTTACCGGCCTATATCTGTCCTTGTCTAACGAGATATCTATACGATATATCGGTCCTTGTCCGATTGCTGCGGGATAGGTGCACTTGGACACGGTACATTTGGACGCCGTTTATTTGGACACGGTCATTTGGACACGATCATTTGAACACGATCAATTAGACACAGTTTATTTGGACACGGTGCATTTGGACACCGTAAAAAATGCGGCCTGTGCAGTTGGACACCAAAATGCGCGATCTGTGCAGATGGACACGAAAATGCGCGGCCTGTGCAGTTGGACACCGAAACGCGCGTGCATGGGGGGGTGCGGGGGGCGATGCCCCCTCCCCCGCTCACGCTTACAGCGAGGAACATTTCCTACCCGGGCACGCCGAAGGCGTGTCCTAGGGGGGGATGCGGGGGGGGGGCGAGGCCCCCCCTGCCCACGCGTCAACCCCATCCACACCGCCATGTGCCAGAGCCCCCCCGCTCACACTCCTAGGTTCACTCACACCGACCATGGGGGGTGCAGAGGGGGGCCAAGCCCCCCCCCCCCCCCGCCCACGCAGACTTTGATGTACATATGTAACGATGCACCCCTAACGTAAGGCATCGTTCCCGGCTGCCACCCGCCGGATGCCGCCCGACCGATCCTCCGTCGGGCGAGGACAGGGCGCGGTGCGCCCGCATTTTTTTAAACGCTTCCACCGACCCCGTGTGCGCGGGTAAACCGCAGCACCGGGGCCTTCTCGTCGCGCGGCCACGACCGCCTCCGAAAAGGGCCGAGCCACGCCGAAGGCGACAGCGCGTTCGCGTGTCCCCACCCGACGCGCCTGACGACCGGCCTCCCTCCCATCAGACCCGCCGCGCCGGGGTATATAAGCCGGCCCTCCGGCAAGAGACGGCACTTCGTCTACCGTACAGCATTCCGCTGCTCCTGGCGAAGCCTACCTTCCAGATCCTAGGACGACGCGCAAAACGAGGTCCAGAGTGTGGGCCTCTACTGAGAGTTCTCAGAGTGTCTCCGAGCATCCTTTGCATTTACTCCCGACGGCTACGGCACCGCGGGGTCGAGCGTGCTCGTCCTCGTAGCGAGGGTTCTCGCAGCCGAAACCCCGGGACTCCACACTCCACCGCTGTACATATCGCGCTCCCGCCCCGATCGCGATCCTCGCGTTCCGTAAATTACCGCGTTGCGTGAAGTCTCTGTAAAATCCGCGCCCGTAAACTGTAAACTCCGCGTCCGATATACCGATACCGCGTAGCGGTCAATTGTAATATACCACGCGGCGTCCTGTAAAATCCGCGTCCGTTATACTGTAAAATCCGCGTCTATTGTACTAAACTCCGCGTCCGATACACCGATACCGCGTTGCGTTATTACCGCGTGTAATATACCGCGTTGCATTCGGTAAAATCCGCGCCCGTTATACTGTAAACTCCGCGTACATTGTACTGTAAACTCCGCGTCCGATACACCGATATCGCTTGTAATATACCGCGTTGCGTTCTATACCGCGTTGCGTTATCCTATGCGCATGTCAGTGCATCTGCACTACCGTTTGTAATATATCGCGTTGTGGGAGTCTTGTAAACTCCGCGTACATTGTACTGTAAACTCCGCGTCCGATACACCGATATCGCTTGTAATATACCGCGTTGCGTTCTATACCGCGTTGCGTTATTCTATGCGCATGTCAGTGCATCTGCACTACCGTTTGTAATATACCGCGTTGCACTATGATTAACGTGTAACCCCAGACCCCGAGCTAAGTAAATAAATATATAATACGTGTGTACTATAAACTGACTGCTGTCTCTGGGCCTTTCATCGAACTCCAGATCCCGCAACCTAGCCCGCGTTCGATAAAGTCAGGCCGTTACAACTATATAGGATATATTGACGAGTAGGGATGCAATAATATTAACATAATTTATGATTAATTTGTCTATCATTTTCGTGTCCATGTGCACAGGCCGCGTATTTTCGTGTCCATCTGCACAGGTCGCGCATTTTCGTGTCCATCTGCACAGGTCACGCATTTCGGTGTCCAACTGCACAAGTCACGCATTTTCGTGTCCATCTGCACAGGTCGCACATTTCGGTGTCCAACTGCACAAGTCGCGCATTTTCGTGTCCATCTGCACAGGTCGCAGGTCGCGCATTTCGGTGTCCAACTGCACAAGTCGCGCATTTTCGTGTCTATCTGCACAGATCGCGCATTTTGGTGTCCAACTGCACAGGCCGCATTTTTTACGGTGTCCAACTGCACAGGCCGTATTTTTTACGGTGTCTAAATGCACTTTGTCCAAATGAACGGTGTCCAAATGAACCGTGTCCAAATAAACGGTGTCCAAATAAACGGTGTCCAAATAAACGGTGTCCAAATAAACGGTGTCCAAATAAACGGTGTCTAATTAATCGTGTCCAAATGATCGTGTCTAAATGAACGGTGTCCAAATGCACCGTGTCCAAATAAACGGTGTCCAAATGCACCGTGTCCAAATGAACCGTGTACAAGCGCACCTCTCCCCGTCCAAACATCGGTAGCACCGCAGGGGGCGAGCACGGAGCGGATCTAACCGCACCCGGCTCCACCCCACCGTGCACCCCATCCGGACCGCCCGGACCGCGGCGCCCGCCAGGCATTGCACCCAGGCGGACCCTGCCCCTGACGGGGGTCTCCGGATGGAACCCACCTTGACGTCCTCCGCCAGGCATCCCCCGGCGAAGGCTATCGCTGCTGCGATCTCCCCTTGCGTGGCGGAGTCATCCAGGCCCCCCACCCGCAGTTCCGCGTGTTTGGAGGGCCTGGAGACCCGCACACTCCTCCCACCCAGCTCCTCTCGGAGCCGGCCGGACAACAGATCGGCCTTTTTAGTCGAGTCGGAACCTCCCAGAGGAGGCTCCCGGTGACCGCCCTCCTGTAGCGGAGACCCTCAATCCTCATGTCCACCAGGGAGATCTTCTCCCTGGCGGTCCTGAGGATCTCCACGTAAGACGCCGCTCCCCCCTCAGGGACGGTCAATCCTACGACCGCCTTTTTGGGGGGAGTCGGCACTTTCTTCCCTTTTATCTGTCCCGAGGGGCAGAATCTCCCTATCGGAGAAGCGGAAGGGGGCACCTTGCTCCCCTCCTCTCCTCCGCGCCCAGAGGCCCGCGTCCCTCCCGGCCTTCCCGCACGGAGGGGAGGCGGGCCCCCGGGAGCCCCTCCAGTCTTCTTCGCTGTCCCCGCGCCGATCTTCTTGGCGGGGGAAGCACCTCCGTCTATCCCCATGAGGGAGCGAATCTCCCTCATAAAGGTTTCCAGCTTCCGGTCGAAGGCATCAACCCGGGAACTAATTCCCAAGTCAATCCCCCGACCTCCCGCCTTTTCAAACGCCGGGACCTCCGTTCCCCTTTCTTTGACGCGAGGCCCCGCCTGAACAGCAACCTCGCATCTCTCCATCAAGGGCGCCGCCTCTTCCACTTCCATGGGGGAAACCTCCCCCACGGACACAGAGAGCACCCTACCTCTTTCTCGCGCGTGCGTCCGCACCTGCGTCCGCACCTGCGTTGACGCATCGCGTGTGGCCACCGTCAGCGACTCCATCTCTGCCTGCACAGAAACATCACATGTCTCTGTGCAGGACTCATTCTTGCCAGCGAGTTTCGCCTCGAGAATCTCCACTCGTTTTAGGAGGGAGGTTTTACCTGGTCGTCCTTTCTCACATCGCGAAGCGATGTCAACCTCGCCACCAAGTTCCTAACGAGGACGCGCACTTTCTGTGCATGCTCGATCCTTCCCCAGACATCCTCCTCGGGGGAAACAAGACATCCCAAAAAGGAATTAACCCCTTTTAAGAAGGCACATGGTTCCAACTCCTTGCCTCCTCGAGTGTTATATTCCAGTCCAGCTTGGAACCAGACGTTTACCTTCTTTACAATTTCCTCCATCGTCGAGGGGGGAGTCCCCCCCAAGTTGGATGCTGCTCTTTTAGCAGGATTCCGCCTGTCGTCCTCACTATCTCCCTCGGAGAAGCCTCGCTTATCCCCACCAGAGGGAAAGGAAATCCTCGCTCTCTGGAGCACCACCCGGCACTCCTTGTTAACGGTGGCGATTGCCAGTTCTTCCGCCGGGCTCGCCCCCAACTCGGCGGATGGCCCATCGTCCAATGACGACGAGAGGGGGGCTGGGACAATACCCCCCCTCCCGCCGGCCCCTGGGTGTCCGGTCACCTTGGGGCGGTACGACTGTACGTTTCTCTTTCGGCATACCCATAATAAAAAGGACTTGGTTTGATTTTGGGGTGGCTTTCCCCTAGGCTGGTTGTCTTACAAGACTTACGAGCCCAGCCTGCCCGAGCTCGCGTACTCCGGGTTTGCCAAACCCGTATCGGGGACGCCTCCCGAGAGCCCCTAAGAGCTCCCAAGAGCCGCCCCCGACCTCTGGGGGGACATGTTGTCCCTAGTAAAATTGGGTATCATTTTGTATATATAAACTGCAGTATTTTTGTTTAAGTAAATATTGTCGTCAGGCGACAGCTGTATGTGCCCAAATTTTTAATTTTTTTTGTTTTTGATATGAAATCGTGTGTCCAGAACTAGATTTTTGTGCGTACTTTAATTCTGTAAAAGAGTTTTGCAATTCTGTAAAGTCAATTCAAAGATTTCTTTTAATAAAGAAATGTCTATAATTACTGCCACTATAGGATCCCCTTAAAGCGTCACTACTTATCATAACGAGTGAGGTATCATTAGATACCTTATAGTATGAACTACTAAGAAAAATTTGCCTAATTTTGCCCGTTTTCGCATAATTGTAAGAATTTCATGATGATTCATTACCGCGCCATAGTAGGCCAGGAATTACAAAAAGTGACCAAAAGTCGAAATTTTATTTCAGATTTGTATGAAACTTGGTATAAGGAGAATTCGCTGATTTCGAAAATGATATCAAAAGTTGAAAATTCAAAATGGCGGATCTAATATGGCGACAATAATTTCAAAATTCTTACATTCCAGGTAGCAGAGTGACGTCAGTGAAGTAACGTATTAATTCCGTCTTAATGACGTCCTCTAACGTCATTAAGACGTCTTTAGACGTCATCTTGTTACCTGGGATATTTGCCCAAAACTTGATACAAGGAGGTTTTTGGGGTCGCTGATTTCGAATACAGTGTAAAAATTTGAAAATTTAAAATAATAAATCCAATATGGCCGCCGTAATTTCAACATTCTTACATATTTTCATGAAAAGTGGTACGTGGAAGTTTTAAAGATTGCTGATTTCGTATTTAATGTCAAAATTTGAAAATTTTAAATGGCGGAACTAATATGGTGATCATAATAAAAAAAACAATAAAATTATTAGGTGTCTTTAGTCTTGCAGAAGTTCAGACAATCCTTTCATTAATGTCACGCCTCTTTTTTCACCTATTCTATATTATAAATATGCCTGTCATTAGTCACTATTAAAGAGTTTATTTATATGAAATAAATGTTAAGGTTGAATATAGTGAATAAATATTCATTAGGCAAATAAAGAGGCATGACGTTAATGAAAGGTTTATCTAAACTTCTGCAAGACCAAAAATACTTAATACTCTTACTGTTTCTCTTCCTCATAAAGAAAGCTTTATTTTCGTAAACCTCGTGTATGGACCTTTGATCCCGTATAAAGTTAGGTCTAATCAACCAAATCTTAAAGAATTATACATGAAATAGGGGTGGAAAAGACCAAAGAAAAAATTGTTTTTTAATTTTCGACGCCAATGTGTTCTGAATGCTCTAAAACGTCGGAAAATCACATTAAAAATAAATGTATGTGTGTATGTATGTACACATATATCTAACTCAAGAACTAATTAACCAAATCTTAAAGAATTATATATAAAATAGGGCAGAAAAGACTAAAGAATATAATAGAATTAGATAAATTGCTAATAATAAAGGGGTACCGATTTCTGTCTAAAAATATCTATGTTATTGCTCAATTTTCCGCAAATTTTGAGATATCAAGCTTAATTTTTTTTTATAGATAAAGTATCATTTAAAGGAGGTTGGTATTGAATTTGGCAAGGATCTGTGAAGAGGTTACCGATTTTTACCTAAAAAGTGTATAAGTTATTTGACGGATAGAGTATCATTTAAGGAAGGTTGTTATTGAATTTGGCAAGGATCGGTGAAGGGGTTACCAATTTCTGCTTAAAAAGTGTATAAGTTATACATGTAATTTTATATAAAGTATTACACAGCTCTACAAAAAAAATCGAAATTTTGTTTGCGGGGACCTGACCCACCTTACTATATGTAATCGAGCATGCTGAAACCGAATCCGGAGTCCAAATAACCCCATCACGTCCGGTTTTTTCGTAAATTTTTTTCGTGTGTTTGCCATGACGGTTGAACGCCGTTATCCAGGGTCTCTGCCGGATCACGGAATAACTCCGTTGCCCACCGTCAACCACGTGGAGGTGCCCTGGAATGCAAACACACGAAAAAAAATGTTTTTTTTTCAACACTGATATCAGTGTTGCCAAAAAAAAAAAAACATTTTTTTTCGTGTGTTTGCATTCCAGGGCACCTCCACGTGGTTGACGGTGGGCAACGGAGTTATTCCGTGATCCGGCAGAGACCCTGGATAACGGCGTTCATGCCGTCATGGCAAACACACGAAAAATATTTACGAAGAAACCGGACGTGATGGGGTTATTTGGACTCCGGATTCGGTTTCAGCATGCTCGATTACATATAGTAAGGTGGGTCAGGTCCCCGCAAACAAAATTTCGATTTTTTTTGTGGAGCTGTGTTATTAACGTAAGGTTTATTTGCATTTAAAGTCAGTTCCTTTTCCTCTAAATATCTTTCTAGGCTTTTCAGCATTTTCTTCATTTCTCTTTCCGTCTCCGCCATCATCGCTAGGTCGTCTGCGTACGCCAAGGTATATATTCTCCTTTTTCCCAGTTTAGCGCCTCTGTTCTGTCTTTTCTTTAGAAAATCCTCCACGTCCGCTATGAATGTTATGAACAGGAGTGGGCTCAATAGCATTTGCCTACGACATAGACAAGGATAGCACCTACATTGCACGCACATATACGTACGAATCGTCATATACACTGTACTCTTATATTAAACTTCTAATCTTGATTTGAAGGGTTCATCGATGTTTTTCTTGTTGTGCAACTCAGGGAAACTCGTTTTCACGTTTTTGTATCAATGGTATATCTTTTATATAAAGCACATCTTGTGATGAGTTGACAGCGATCGCTGTAACTCGAGACGCCATATTAGGATAAAAGTAGGTAAGGAAATCTGTAATTCCGTAATTTTTTCTCGTTTTTTATATAAAATCGGAGTTTCCCTGAATCATTGATGATCATTGATCTATGTACCAATGTTTCCCTGAATCATTGATAGATCATTGATCTATGTACTGCAATTATGGAGAAGCATTTTTAATTCTGTCAAATCAAATTAATACAACGCTACATAAGTAGAAAGAAAATGGTAATTTTATCGATAAAACTGACGACTCCAGCATCACCTTAAGAATATTTCATAATATTTTAAAAATATTTGAAAAAAGATTATAAAGCCAATAATAAATAATTTTTAAATATTTTTTAAATATTTTAGAACGAGATTATAAAACAATAAATATGTAGATTTAAATTAATATTTCAAAAATATATTTCAAATATTTAAGAAAATATTGTCTGGGTAATAAAGAAGAAGATTTTTATAAATATTTTTAAAAGATTCTTAAAATATTCTTAAAAATAAATATTCTTAAAAATGTTACCACAAAAGGTTTTTAAATTATTTTAAAATGTTTCTTGCAATATTTTTACAGAAATATTCAAAAATATTTTTTGAAAACATTTTGTGCTGTATGAGTTGTGATTTCTGGCCTACTGTGTGGAAATATTGATCGTAGACCCCAACCAAAAAATACGCGTTTTTTCTTTTTCAGAATATTTCTGGGAAAAAAATTGTCAAAATTATTGGAATGTAGGTCAGAGTCAAAACATAAAAATTTCAGAGAATGTCCCATATAGAATAAAGAGTTTTTAAGATCTCTGAATATGATCTGATATCAGAATTGCAATGTCCATTAGGAAATTGCAGTGTATGTATGTAGATAGGCAGACAAGTGTACGCAAACCTACAAATAAAATGAAAAATCAACTTAGTGTTACGTCCCGTGGACTTCACGATTTCCCTTTTTCGCACCGATGTAGAGTTAGCGCCCAACTTTAAACAATTAAAAAACGGTTTACACCATAGGTTTGTACTTCATTTATACCACATGTTGTTTCGTTCGTACTTAAAGGATTAAAAAATTAGAGGAGAGTGAAAAAATCGCCAGCATCCAACTGTAAGATAGTATCTGAAAACGGCCAACGCTATTCGAAAGAGCTTCGTTTGTACTCATTTGTACCTCTGTTCAAATCGTTTGTACCTCAAAAAGACCGGAAGTACAGGTTTTTCAAAAAACGTCCAAGAGGTAGTTTCGTCAATTTTAGAGATAATAAAAAACGGCCATTCGAAAGAGCATCATTTGTACCCGTTTGTACCTCCGTTCAAATGGTTTCCTATTCTCCGTGGATAGAAAGAAGTGTCATGACTCCGGAGCTAGAGATTGACTAGGGAGCCATTACGTATCTTGAAACGAGGTGAAAATGCGAAAAGTGAACAGATTTACTAGATTTTGACTAATAAAATCGTAAATACTCTAGTGAATTCTCTCATTTTTCGCGTTTTCAACTCGTTTAAAGATACATAATAGACTCCCAGTGGCGCGATTCTGTAACTCGTTATGTAATATCGTTATCGTTATATTGTCGTTGCGCAGCTTTTTTATTATACAATAGTACATCTGTGCAACTGTCATTATGAGCACATAACGACAACATAACAAGTTACAGAATCGCACTACAGAGGCGGGATTCTGTAATTCCTTAACGACAGTTTCGGTATTGTTGCGCAGCTTATTTTTATATAATACCTGCGCAACCATACCGAAACTGTCGTTAAGGAGTTACAAAATCCCGCTACAGGCCTGGGAGTCCATTGTATATCATGAAACGAGGGGAAAATTACAGAAGTGAGGAAACTCACTAGAGTATCTACAACTTTATTTGTCGAAATCCAGTAAATCTGTCCACTTTTGTAATTTTTACCTTATTTCAAGATATGCCTCAATTAAACCTCTGGTGTATAAGTTAAAGTTTTATAATATATTCGTAAAAAAAATTTGGAAAACCAAAAAATATTGAAATTCCGAATATTCATATATTCTTTTAATAATGAAGAAGAAAAAGAAAAAAAATTATCCAATAACTTGTTAGAATTAATTCCATTAATTTGTTTCTTGATATTTATCATTTCGGATATCAGTTTTTTATGGTAATTAGGTTCGGAATGCAAAATTCTTGTATTGTCCCACTCGAATATGTATTGTTGCGCTTCCTGCTGTCGCGTTTACCGCATTCACTCATGCTCGCACTCTTTCACTCGCAAACGTGCCGCGCACTCCCGTTTCCGAGAACTGATTTAATGGAAAGCTCTCAGTACAGAAAACACGTCTGTATAGCTTCAAGGCCTGGCGCAGAATCAGAAAGGCGACAGACAGCAAACAGTTTGTCGTCAAGCTCGTCGTCGGGGACCGCTTCGCGACTGCCTTTTCGAGGCTTCTACCGGGCGTCTCAGCACGGGCACAACACTGCCCCTTTCTTCCTAAATTGTCGTTCCGACAATCCTCTGGAGGGCAGTACCCAGACGACACGGTTTCCCGGGCACCAAGCCGGCTCTTTGTCCTACCCCGAGCTGCAGCTACGGACTACCGGACTGCCTTCTCCTGGTGCCTTGCCGTAGGACTCTTCCACCCCGAGGCAGGCCCCCAGCTGGCCTTCCTGGTTCCCCAGGGAAAAGCTGGCCAGACTCCTCCCCACCAACTCTAGGGCGACTCATCCTCTTCTTCGGGACTAGCCCTCCGGATGCTTGGCGCACTTCCAGATGCTTCTCTTCGGTCTCCCGAACCGACGTCCACTTCGGCCGCCGTTGCCGCTCCTCCTCAAAATCTTCTGACAAGGGGGGAGTTACTGTTTGTGGACCCATCATATTTAGACTCCCCAAGTCCCTGTCTCGGCATTTGCCCTACGTCCCACAGAAAAACCACAACTCAAAAACCGTGAGCGAGACAGTCTTCTTAAACTAATTCTCTTCCGAAGAAGTCTTGAGCAGTGTTATGCTGCGGTAGCCCATTCCACAAGCCCTCTTGCAAACCGCAGATTCCTCTAGAAAAAAAAAACAAATATAACACGCAGCAAACACCGAACAAAACAACCTTTCAAATTTAAGAAATTCTCAATACTTCTTTATAGAAACTTTTTATTCAAAAGCATTTACAATCTTACAATTTGCTCCGATCTACTCTAACCTTTCCCTTTCTACTTTTTTCTCTCGAAGTAAAGGGCTAACCTATCCGAGTGAACAACTTTCTTCTTATGCCTGGGTGATTTCTGAATACAGTACACTACATCACTCAGCTTCCTTATTATGTAAAAGGGTCCCTCCCAATTGTTTTGTAATTTCGGGACTTTTCCTTTAGTTCTACGAGGATTGTAGAACCAGACTTTCTGCCTCTCTTAAAAAAGAATTCGCCTGGCTCCTCGATCATATCAGGTCTCTACCCGAGAACATTTGACATCCATTCATGCTCTAACACCAGAATGGATATCCTCAAGTTTCTCTTTCAGATTCCCAATAAAATTCCCGACTGTCTGCACTTCTTCCTCACGAAGCTTCGGAGGACTACCCCGCAACCGATCTAAAGGTAATCTGCGATCTCGAGCAAAACATAATTCTGCAGGAGTCACACCAGTGGTCTCGTGTTTCGAAGATCTATAAGCCAACAAGAACATGGAAACCCATCGATCCCAATCCCTTTGATTCTCGGAAATGTACTTCGCCAAATAGTTAGTAATGGTTTGGTGTTGACGCTCGACTTGCCCATCTGACTGAGGATGCAAGGCAATAGTCCTCGTCTTCCTAATACCAAGAAGATTTATTAACCCTTTCGATACGGGGAGTGACTATAGTCACTGTCCACATGCTACTCACTGCGGCCGAACAACTTAAAATGTTAACTTGAAATGCTTCTGTTAATAAATTTTTTAAATTGTTTTTGTTATTGAGTTTTTTTACATATAATAATTGAAGGCGTTGAACGTCGAGTGCCTAGCTCTCTCGGCGGAATCGCGTATATCGGCGGATCCAGTGGCAGCTTCGGCCTCTGGAGGGCCGTTCGCATGCCGGTCGCCCCATATCGAAAAGGTTAACTCCGCGAATAGCTCTGATTCGAAATTCTTTCCCTGGTCCGTATGCACTTCCAAGTGGACTCCATATCTGAAGACAAACTGACTGGTAAAAACCTCCGCCACCGTTCTTGCCCTTATATTCCTCAAAGGGAATGCTTCCACCTATTTAGTAAAGCAATCTACAATGACAAGGAGATATTTATTCCCGGATACGGTTGTTGGAAGGGGGCCAAGGATGTCCATTTGGATCCTCTCAAATGGTGCCTCAACATTATAAATTTGTAAAGGGGATTTCCCCACATCTTGTTTGCAAGTTGTCCAATAAAAACGCTTCCGAATCTTCTCCAACGTTTTATTGATTCTAAAACGTCCACCCAAAGAAGAATCGTGGGCCTCCTTCAGAATCTCCTTAACCCGACTTCGGGGAACAACAAGCTGAAGAAAGCTTGTTTTCAGATTCGGGGCCTTCCACCTGTTATACAGGATTCCTTTCTTTAAAACCAGAGCGTCCCAACGTAACTAGTAGATCTGACGTCTCCGTCAGGGATTTCCGAACGTGAAGGACGAATCCTAGTTTCTTTAGCTCGAAGAATGAATAAAATTCCCGTGTCCTCATTTTGTTCCTTACGCCAGGCTTCTAGGCTCTCTCCCTGAAGAATCAAACGAGCGACTGTCTTGTCCTGTTCTTCAATACACTTTTTCTCAATTTTCTCACAATATCCACAGCCGAACTTCTCACACTGCCGTCTGGATAATCCGTCAGCATTTTTGTGAGACTCCCCTTTACGATGGATGACCTCAAATTCGTATTGCTGGAGTCTTTCCAGCCATCGTGCTAACTGTCCTTCTAAATCCCTGAAGGACATAAGCCATTTCAGTGAAACATGATCAGTACGAATTAAAAACTTCCGCCCTAAAAGATAATGACGGAAAAATTTTATTGAGTCCACTACTGCTAAAAGTTCTCAGCGGGTAACGCAATAATTCCTTTTTGCCTTAATAAGAACTCGACTAAAATAAGCTATAATTATCTCCTTCCCTTCTTATTTTTGCGACAAAACCGCGCCAATACTGATATTCGAAGCATCGGTATCTAAAACAAATTCTTTCTCCCCTTTAGGAAAAGAAAGTACTGGAGGAGAAGATAAAACCCGTTTTAATTCTTCAAAAACTCTTTGATACTCTTTCCTCTAAATAAACTTACAATTAGTCTGGCTTCCCGTGAGGAAGTAAAAGGCTTTCGCCAAAGAAGAAAACCCTTTAATAAATTTTCGATAGTAAGTGCAAAATCCTAAGAAACCCCGCAATTGTTTCCTTGTATGCGGTACTGACCAATCTTTAACCGCGGCTACCTTTTCGGATCTGTATAGTTATGCCCTCCGCCGAAATTACATGTCCCAAATATTTAACACTTCTACTAAAAAGAGCACATTTCTTTGGATTTATCTTTAGATTCATTTCCCTCAGATGTAAAAGCACCGTTTTAAGATTCTTCAGCATTTCAGAAAAACTTTTACCGAAAATGATTACAACATCGAGGTAAACTAAACAAATTTTAAACAACAATTGTTTAAGAACTTTTTCCATAAGACGCTGAAACGTAGCAGGGGCATTACAAAGGCTAAAAGGCATAATGGTAAATTGCCAAAGCCCGTTATCGATAGAGAATGCCGTCTTTTCTTTATCCTCGGAACGGAGTTTTACCTGCCAGTATCCGCTTTTTAAGTCTAAAGTGCAAAACCAAGTGTTACCTGATAACTGGTCGAGAATGTCGTCTATTCTGGGAAGAGGGAAAGAATCTTTTTTAGTTATAGTATTTAATTTCCTGTAATCCATACAAAATCTGATGGAGCCATCTTTTTTCTGACTAGAACTGCAGGCGAGATCCAGGGGCTTTGTGATTCCTCAATTGTTTCCTCATATCCTCAATAACCTTATTTACTTCCTCCCGCATTTGGATTGGAATACGACGGGGAACCTGTTATATGGGAGGAGAATCTTTCACATTTATGACATGTTTAACAATATCGCAATTGCCTGCAACAATTTCTTTAGAAAACACATCCCGGAAATCGTTCAGAAAATCGGCAAAAATTTCCTTTTGAACCTCATTCAGGCTCACAGAATTATTTTCTAAAAGTTCTTTTAAGATAGACGAATCTCTTTCAGAAGGAGCTTCTACACAAGAGCAATTAAAGACTTTTTTCTCATTTAATTCAGGATTAATAAAGGAAGATTCGAAAACATTTTTCAAATTCACTTTTTCAAGAAAATCTTTTCCTAATAAGCATTCATCACTAATCTCCGCCACAAGCATAAGAACTTTGACAGAATATTTGCCAATTTGAACATTAACCTTAACTTTAGATTCAAAAGGAACTCTTTCTCCAGTTGGATACCTCAAATTACAATTCCCTACTTTAATTCTTTCTATTTTATCTTCAACCATTTTGGAATTAACAATGGAAACATCGGAGCAGGTATCTATCTTAAAGAAACAACATTTTCCATTTAGTAAACCATCATAACAGAAATCTTTTTCATTTATCTTATCTACTATAAAATATTTAAGACGGTAAACTTTCGGTGTATTTCTCGCAAAAGTTGAGCCCACCCCTCCGAGCTCAACTAAACCGCGTTTCCCTCTTCGGAGCATTCAAATCGAAAATGCCCCGTTTTCCCGCACGTCCAACATTCTCTTCAGTCGGCGCCAAATTTGCCGCCGCGCCAGTTTCCCTTCCAGCTTCTCCCGCGTTTCCCTTTTTCCTCCTCCTTTTCCTTCTTCTTTTCTTCATCTCCCTTCCGCTCCCTTCCCTGAATAATTTTAATTGCTTTCGCCCTTTCGACAGCTAATTTTAAAGAGGTTACGGTAATTGTGTACATGAAGAAGGTCACCTTGGATGTCCTTGATTTTTAAGTATGTTGTCAAGGTCATCCTCCTGAGTGACCTTCAAAGGTTTCAGCCCGTGCTCGTTGTTTATTGAAAAGTTATTAACAAAAAAAGTTTGAGAAATGTAGTAGTTATTTTGAGTATTAAAAGGCATTCTTCTCGGTATGCAAAAAAAACCGGGGAAAGATTGAAGGATGGTGATCTCTCCCGGAACTCCGCTAGTTCCTCGGAAGGAACTGGAGAATAGGAGGGTTCCAGAAAGGGGAATAATTCTGAGGTATCGGGGAACACCTGATACGTAAGAGAGCAGGAGACAGGTGAGGGAGATGGTGAAAGGAGAGAATCGAGGATAGCGTGGCCGATATGCGGAAACCGTTTACGTCTTAAAAATAAACCGAGGAGCTGTCGCTCCACTATACGGACGCGCCTGTTTTGTTTTATCCGATTCCGGATAATTATCCCTAGGGACTTACGGCGGTGAATTCGCGAATGCACTAAAATTGGTTTATAATTTTAAATCCGAAATAGGGGGAGGAAGGTTCTTCAAAAATAAGTGTATATATATATATATATATGTATATATGTATTCACGTATATTGTATATACATATATATATTTATGTAGAGATGTATATAGACACAAGCGAGCGGGTATCTCGGACTTACTGTTGATGGTTGCGATCGTGGAATGTCTGAAGTAATTACGGCGGTAACGCTGGATTCTTCCGGACGGAGGTTTGACTCGGTTCGGGACTGCGACGTGTTCTTGACACGCACAGAATCGACTCGCGATAGTTAAGCCGCGACGCAACAGAAATCTAGTTATGTTTAAGTAAAGAGTACGGCTGACTGATGAGGTGATTGATAAATACGGCTTCAAAGGTTTCGAGCTGGATTAGAAGTGGATCCAAGTGCGCAAAGTCGCGAATTTTATACAAAATTAGGGAGGCGGGATTACTTTTTAATCTGATTTGATTGGTGGAGTTCTCTTCTGTTCGTGACGTAGGTTTCAATTTTCCGCCTATCCCTTGGCGAGTTTCCCCAAAAATCATCATTGCCTATGAGCAACTTCTAATTAGCGGCTATTCATTAGCGAGTACGTTATCACTTTGCCCTTTGACAGTCCCTTCCAGAGGCTTAACTTTATCAATCGCCGCGAGGCGTGGATCTTAGGTCAAATCCGCGTTTCACGGAAAAGCGTGAGATCAGCCCGCCCGTGACCTGAGAGGTCACCTAGATCCTTATGGCGTTTTTAATTTATTGCGACCTATGCCACGAAAGGGCCTAGCGGAGTAAGCATGTGAAATCTGCCCTTGATCATACAGAGCTGACATTAATGTCACAAGTTAGTACCAATATGATAAAACTTTCCACCAAATATTATTTAAAAGAATTCATTTTTTTAGAAGTTATGCAGGGAAAAAGTAAAATAAAGAAATGTATTTTTCTCGAAAACCACTTGACCGATCTTGATGAAAAAAATATATGTTATGTAGACTAATAAAACTAATTAACAAAAAAAGTGTCCAAAATGTTTGCCAAAAAAAAAAGACCAAACAAAAATTTTTGAATTTTTTAATATATTTTTTTAGGGTGATATTTTCGAGGTACCACTTTGAAATTTTTACGAAAATTTCTCTTAAATTGTCCACTATAACATATATTTTTTTCAATTTTTTAAAAATGGTGGAACATAGTTAAAAATACGAAAATCGTAAGCGCCGCGTCACTCCAGCGCACAGTGCAGTGCCATTCCGCGTTGCGGGTGTTCGATGTGACTTTAATAGCTAATTGCAGACGTACATGAGCAATTCAAGCGGGACAAAATAAATACAAAATTTTGGGTCATGACTCCGATTTTGTCTCTGAATTTTCTACACGTTTTATGCAACCAAAAAACGAACGTCAATTTTTTTTAGATTTTTAAAAGTATTTTCAAAGTTATTAAAGATCGAAAATTGCACCAAATCGCTGAAAATTGGACAAACACTCTCATTAAAATATCAATATCTCCGGTTTTATGCTACTTACAGACTTCGGCGTGGCTTATTTTGAAGCTCTTGAATGTCGCTTCAATTTCGTGTAATTGAATTTTAACAAGAAAAATTTTTGTTAATTGTTATAAACAATTAAATTTTCAAAGGTGATTTTTTATAACTTATCACCACTGTACCGTGTTGAAAAAAATACGAGTTTGTTCGTTAGTTAATTCTCTACAAAACTGGTAAGTTTCAGAATGGAGAACGAATGGACACTATTCGAAAAAAAAAAAAAAAAAAACAAGTAACCACGCTGCTGTCCTGGCGCGCTCATAAGACTTGCGTGCAGGAAAGGAATTGTGTTCAGGGTTGAACAGGGTAATTCAACAACACCTCGACAAGTATTTGAGAAAACCAAATAAGTATTTTAATAAAAAAAATTTTTTGGGGTAGTGATGGGGTCTTGGAGTGGTTCCAAGCTGGTCTTCGCAAATAGTCTTTTGAGTCAACATCGACCATTCTCCATTCTGAAACTTACCAGTTTTGTAGAGAATTAACTAACGAACAAACTCGTATTTTTTTCAACATGGTACAGTGGTGATAAGTTATAAAAAATCACCTTCGAAAATTTAATTGTTTATAACAATTAACCAAAATTTTTCTTGTTAAAATTCACGAAATTGAATTACACGAAATTGAAGCGACATTCAAGAGCTTCAAAATGAGCCACGCCGAAGTCTGTAAGTAGCATAAAACCGAAGATATTGATATTTTAATGAGAGTGTTTGTCCAATTTTCAGCGATTTGGTGTAATTTTCGATCTTTAATAACTTTGAAAATACTGGTTTTAAAAATCTAAAAAAAATTGACGATCGTTTTTTGGTTGCATAAAACGTGTAGAAAATTCAGTGACAAAATCGGAGTCATGACCCAAAATTTTGTATTTATTTTGTCCCGCTTGAATTGCTCATGTACGTCTGCAATTAGCTATTAAAGTCACATCGAACACCCGCAACGCGGAATGGCACTGCACTATGCGCCGGAGTGACGCGGCGCTTACGATTTTCGTATTTTTAACTATGTTCCACCATTTTTAAAAAATTGAAAAATATATATGTTATAGTGGACACTTTAAGAGAAATTTTCGTAAAAATTTCAAAGTGGTACCTCGAAAATATCACCCTAAAAAAATATATTAAAAAATTCAAATATTTTTTTTTTGGTCTTTTTTTGGCAAACATTTTGGACATTCTTTTTGTTAATTAGTTTTATTAGTCTACATAACATATATTTTTTTCATCAAGATCGGTCAAGTGGTTTTCGAGAAAAATACATTTCTTTATTTTACTTTCTCCCTGCATAACTTCTAAAAAAATGAATTTTTTTAAATAATATTTGGTGGAAAGTTTTATCATATTGGTACTAACTTGTGACATTAATGTCAGCTCTGTATGATCAAGGGCAGATTTCACATGCTCACTCCGCTAGGCCCTTTCGAGAATTAAAATTTTGTGCTTCATTTCGTGGAATTTCATGGAATGCGACAAACAAGTCTATAATTTGCCTATTTTATTAGGCTCGAGTCTTCTGAAAGGTTTCGTCATTTACTATTTAATGAGCGATGACAGTTGGAGTGCATCCGCTTTGTCAATTGATAACCGCTATTTTATGGCTTCCGTCTGTTTCGTGTGATGAAATGAGTGATTCCATGAAAGAAAGAAATCGTGGAGTCAACAGGACGTAACAATACCGTCCGCGCTTTTTTCTAAGGATCGCGGCTAACGCAACGGATTTTGACGCGTCATCCCAGTTATTCGCGCGCGCGATGAGAAGAAATTGCGAGAGGAATTCTCGCAGGCGCGCAGCGGTGTCGAGCCATCAAACGTGTCGGGCTTCAACTTAAAGCCGAATTCCATATGCGCACAACTTCCGCGCGTTTCTTCCGCGGCGGCCCGCGCTCTCGCATCTCCGAAATTTCCAGGCGTCACTTCTGCGACCGCGGCGACCCGCACTCTTGTGCCTCCGGTCGCATTAAATAAAGAGGGACTTAGCTGCAGAGTCTCCTGAAGTCGGCGGAACTCTTCGTTTTACTGGCGCAACGACGCGGCGCACTTCTCGTCTCGCCGACATAGGAAAGCAACGAACTCCTCTTTCCGCGCGTGCTCCTCGCGCAACAGCCGCACCTCCTGAATGACGACTTACAGAGTCGCTACCATCGTCGTCGCTTCCGAGACGTCCGGCTGTGTCTCTGCCTTTTCCTGATGGGAGCCAACGTGGCCATTTCGTTCTTCGCGGATCCCGGACGAGCCCCTAAAATGTTGCGCTCTCCGCTGTCGCGTCTGCCGCACTCACTCACGCTTGCGCTCTCTCAATCGCGAACATGCCGCGCACTTCCGTTTCCAGGAATAAAGACTCTCTATTAGTTAACGAACTGAAAAGCTCTCTTCAATGGAAAGCTCTCAGTACAGAAAACACGTGTGTATGGCTCCAAGGCTCGGCGCTGAATCAGAAAGGACAGCAAACAGTTTTTTCGTCAAGGACCGCTTCGCGGCTGCCTTTTCGAGGCTTCTATCGGGCGTCTCAGTACGGGCGCAACAGTATTGTTACGGAACCGCAATGTAAGCGCGGCGCTAAGTCGAAATTAGGCGCGACAATAGGCACCATCATTCGATATCTCGCGTTCAATGAGGCGAGCGGCCCATCTTGTACGGCACCGCTCTTCGCCTATTATGGCGGCGCATTTAAACCAGCAAAATAATTATCGGTGCGACGCGATTATCATGAGTATTTTGGCTTAAAACTCAAAGTCACTCGTAAAATAACAAACAGCGGCTCTTTTAGAAACGGAAACTTCTGGACGTTTCGCTGAGACAATAGCGCATCCCCTTCCTGATTCCTCGAAGGTTTTAGAACCTTTTTGGTATAAAAGAGGGACCCGATTGCTTGAGAGCCCGTTTACAAATTCGCTGATCTGTGCGGTAGCCCGCGTATCTCATCGCTTCTTAAATTCAGTTTATTCTGTAGAGATAATAGTTTTTTCGTTCTGTATAATATCTGCTTTATTAAACTGTAAATATTATTTGCTTTCCATTTACATCAAAACTCAGATAATTCTCACTTATGATGTCATTCTGTCTTTGTTATTCATTAATTGCCAAAAAGGATAGAACGACGTCACAAGTGAGAATTATCTGAGTTTTGATGTAAATGGAAAGCACCTATTATAAATACGTTTGATTAAATCTGAACAGTTAAAACCAAAGTCATAAGTGTATCTCACGTATCCACTCGTTGTGTTGTCTACCTGCTGCCGAAACAGTATGATTAAACTGCAGAATGTGTTCGAATAACACTAAATGCTTAGATCAATCTAGTTTAAAATTATTTCTGTGTTTTTTTAAATCTAGTACTGTGGTCTACTTAGTTATCTCTTGGTTTGGCTCACGTAAGAAGCATCACAGTCCTTGCAACTAGTTTTGTAGACCACATTGTTGTTCATAAACAAGGAGTTCCTATCTTTATGGGATTTGAAGAACCAGTTAAGTTTGTTTAAATGGTATCCCATTGAGAATTTTGATTTGTCACTACTGATGTAATACGTTTAGTAGCCAAATTAAAAAAAGTACAACAAAAGAGGATGTTAAAAAGTGTGCAAGTAGAAACTTGCACATTGCTTCCTTATAGTTTTTAAGTGTGCAAGTAGAAACTTGCACATTGCTTCCTCATAGTGTTTAAGTATGCAAGTAGAAACTTACACATTGCTCCTTCATAGTTTTTAAGTGTGCAAATAGAAACCTGCACATTGCTTTCTCATAGTTTTTAAGTGTGCAAGTAGAAACTTGCACATTGCTTCCTCATAGTTTTTAAGTGGGCAAGTAGAAACCTGCACATTGCTTCCTTATAGTTTTTAAGTGTGCAAGTAGAAACCTTCACATTGCTTCCTTATAGTTTTTAAGTGTGCAAGTAGAAACCTTTGCTCACAAAGCTCCTCTATGAGGAAGCTTTTATTTTATTCGATGTATAATTATTAGTATTTATTTGTTTTGGCTTCCTCATAGAGGAAGCTTTGTGAGCAAAGGTTTCTACTTGCACACTTAAAAACTATAAGGAAGCAATGTGAAGGTTTCTACTTACACACTTAAAAACTATGAGGAAGCAATGGGCAAGTTACTACTTGCACACTTAAAAACTATGAGGAACCAATGTGCAGGTTTCTACTTGCACACTTAAAAACTATGAGTAAGCAATGTGCAGGTTTCTACTTGCATACTTAAAAACTATGAGGAAGCAATGTGCAAGTTTCTACTTGCACACTTAAAAACTATGAGAAAGCAATGTGCAAGTTTCTACTTGCACATTTAAAAACTATGAAGGAGCAATGTGTAAGTTTCTACTTGCATACTTAAACACTATGAGGAAGCAATGTGCAAGTTTCTACTTGCACACTTAAAAACTATGAGGAAGCAATGTGCAAGTTTCTACTTGCACACTTAAAAACTATGAGGAAGCAATGTGCAAGTTTCTACTTGCACACTTAAAAACTATGAGGAAGCAATGTGCAAGTTTCTACTTGCACACTTAAAAACTATGAGGAAGCAATGTGCAAGTTTCTATTTGCACACTTTTTTATTATCCTAAAACATCATTTTTTGAAGTCTCAATTATTGAGATTTGAGATGTTCTAACTGTCCCCCTTAGAAAAAGATGAATAGTGAGTAAACTAAGGTTTAAAGTTAACCGACGTTTGTAAAATCACGACAATAGGGTTCCTCGTCACCCATGAGGTACTATTGTTGACGCGTTTTTTTTAAATGGTTTCCCCTGTAGTATCAATGCTTTATTATCGAAGTTAACAGTTCTGTTTGAATATATATTGACTATATATGGTCATATATGATTATATATGATTATACATAATTATATATAATCATATAGAGACAAAATTCATATATAACTGTATTCTATATAATTACATGCAATGGCGTTTTCGATGATAATTGCATATCTCTTTCGCTGCGACGGCATCGACGATTGTCACGATGACAGCGACGAGACACATTATTCAAGTGAACTAAATCATATGGTTAATTGCACCGCGAATGAATATCACTGTTTGAACACTAATTTATGTCTCCCGAAAAAAGTAAGATGAGTCGATCGTTTTAAAATATAAGCGTGGATCGGTGAACAATATGTACGAACATTTTAGACGTTATTTTAACTCTTTTCGTGAAGATTTTTTTTTAATTGTGGACTTTGCTGTGCAGGCAAATAGTCAAAGCAATTTCCTGGAAAAAAACTACAATCTCAATTCTAAAAAGTTAGAGCAACCACGAACATTAAAAAAAAAAATTCAAAATTTTAGTTGCTCTAACTTTCGCAAATATTGAGATATCGGGCTGAATTATTTTTTAATTGATAGAGTATCATTTAAGGAAGGTTGGTATTGAATTTGGCGATGATCGGTAAAGGGATTCTTTTTAAAAAATTTTTTGAATTTTTAGAAATGTTCGTGGTTGCTATAACGTTTGCAAATTTTGAAATATTGGACTATTTCTAATTTTATTATATTCTTCAGTCTTTTCTACCTCTATTTCATATATAATTTTTTAAAATTTGGTTAATTAGTTCTTGAGTTATAGAAATTTCAGTAAACTTGGTTGCTTTTTTAACAGAAATTGGTAACCCCTTTATTATTAACAATTTTTATTAATTCTATTATATTCTTCAGTCTTTTCTACCCCTATTTCATATATAATTTTTTTAAATTTGGTTAATCAGTTCTTGAGTTATAGAAATTTCAGTAAATTTGGTTGTTTTTTTTTAAACAAAAATCGGTAACCCCTTTATTATTAACAATTTTTAATAATTCTATTATATTCCTCAGTCTTTTCTACTCCTATTTCATATATAATTTTTTAAAATTTGGTTGATTAATTCTGGAGTTATAAAAATTTCAGTAAATTTGGCACATACATACACACATACATACACACATACACACATACCGACATTTTTTAAAATAGCGATTTTTCGACGTTTTAAAACATTCTGAACACATTGGCAAAAGCAACTAAAAAAAATTTTTTTTACGAAAACAAAGCTTCCTCTATGAAGAAGCAAAAAGGGTCAGTTTTGGCCCAAAAAGGTGTAAGTAAAAGGAATAGGTTTTTTTTTTGTAGATTTTGATCTCCTGAATACGATAAAGCTAGTTTGTGGTGCTTGGGGAACACCTTGAAAATTGAACACAAACGTGGTATATATTTACAGAAATTCAGATGATATATGCTACACCATAAAATTTATTTATGTAATATTTTTTGGGAAGAGGAAAAAGGGAGAATCAATCAGGTAAAATCAAATGAAAGAGATTACCATAAAAATGCTTCCGGTAAAACAGAAGGTGTGTGTGTATTTTTTGGAGAGGGGAGTTAAAGAGGGGAAGATAAAGTGTGTGATGTCTGTTAAGTTAGCACCCCCCCACAAAAAACCGGAATTACACATGCCGAAATTAAGTGCTCTTTATGTGCTAATTATGTGCTCTATTCATGATTTTTGTGCTCGAGCGGTTTCGCGGAAAATCGCAATTGAAAGTGGGGGTGCTGGCTTAACGTAAGCTAGCACCCCCACTCATTGAAATTACATATAAAATAAAAAACTCAATATGCTAGAATTATGTGCTTTTAATGTGCTTTCCAATGCCTCAAATAAAATTAGTCTATCTGTAATAGTTTAAAGGATATACGCAAAAAAAGATCTATATACTACTGATATAAGAGTAAAGTATCAGTTAAAATACAGAAAGCAAAATAATTATTGTCCTAAAATATTTCTCGATTAATGTGTTCTCGAAATATGCACAATGAAACTAATTAACTTCTATATATTAATATTAGAAATATGTTAGGAATTAGAAATGTATACTAATTCTCTTCATCATCATCTCAGTCCTATTGCTCATGTCTGAGCGTGGTGACTTCTCTTCATATACATGTGTCGCGCACGTGGATTATACACATTGTATATGGGACCTACAGTTTAACGCCGATTCCGAACGGCTATATTTTTTAGAGAAGTTCTCTTGGCAAGACATACTCTCGGTGGTTTGCCATTGCCTTCCGAGAGGAGAACGAGCGAATATAATTTTTCTAGCTCTACCGGGAATCGAACCCGGGACCTTTGGCTCAATAGACCAGTGCGCTGTCTACTAGGCCACGCTCGTTCATCTAATTCTCTTACATAAAAGAAATTACTTAACTCAAGTGACAACGTTGGGAATTCAGATCGTAATAAAAAGAAATAATGAAGATTCTATAATTTTAGAACATAAAAATCTTTAAAAACTTTAGTGTTTAAAATTATTCAATATCAGAAAACATATTGATTAAAGAAAAATAATTTTGTTTATCATGTTAATCAAGAATCTAACATAGATTGGGTAATATAAGAAAAAAATATAATGAAAAAATACTATATCATAAGCTTCAAAACTTCTGAGGCATTTAAATGGCTTGCGGATTCATTTCTTCGGGATCTTTTTGTTGTCTGTTAAGGGGATCCTATAGCGAAGGTTGAACTTCCTCGATGTCGATAATGTCAACATTTCTAATCCTGTTTTCTCTATATCTGTCCTTGTCCGATCGCTGCGCCATCTCTCGCTACACGCAATACTGCTTATCCTATCACCCTGCATGTACTTTTGCACATATAAAAGTTAAAAGCATGCAACTTTCTTTCTAGGCTTTTATCTTAGTTGTAATTGCACGATATTGTTCTTCAATGTTTTCCCTAGAGGGCTCGTATCTTATTTTGTGTATATAAACTGCAGTATTTTTGTATAAGCAAATATTGTCATCAGTGACAGCTCTATGTACCCAAATTTTTATTTTTTTTGTTTTTGATGTAAATTCGACCCTAGCCCTCTACATTTTTGTGCGTACTTTAATTCTGTAAAAGAATTTTGCAATTCCGTAAAACCAATTAAAAGTTGTATGCTTTTAACTAAATGTCGGTAATTACCGCCACTATAGGATCCTCTTAAGCCTTTGACCACTTTGGCAAAACCATTCTTTTGTGATATCTTCAAACTCTTTGTTTGTGAATTGATGTTGAGCCAAAATTGTTGCTGAATGAATTAAATGTAAATTAAATTTTATATTTTGTAAATATAAAAATATATTTTACCTTGTATTGCCATTAAAATAGAGTTTAAGCTACTGATTTTAAAATGATTACGTAATCCTTTCCAGGACAATTGTTTAGCAACTTCATTGGAGAATATAGTTCGATATATACGAATTAAATTTTCCTCAGCGGATCTTTCGCTTATGCGAGATATACACAGCATCTTTAGAAATAAAACCTAGCGATAATATAATTTCTATCATTCCATTTAGATAATAATAATTTTATTTAATCCTTGCCTTGCGGCTTAGGATGACTTCCGTCAACTCTTACATAATATATAATTTGCAAACATATAACTTTCCCTTTTACATACATATATATTATACATCACTTAGATCATCCTAACTAACTCTAAAACTAATTCAACATTCTAACTGTCTTTCAATTTCCCTTCCTACTCTTCACCCTCCATCCCTTCCCTTTCCTCCGCCTCTTTTCTATTCTTTTCATTACTTCTAGTCCTTTTCCTTCCTCTCCTAAAAATTCTATTAACTGTATCTCGCTTTTGGTCGCTTCACATTCTTTTAGTATATGTTCTATGTTCTCCTCTTCTTTTTGGCATATTCTGCATCTTCTATCCTCCTCCTCTCTCCAATGTTAACTGCCTTTCACCTCACTCCCGCATCTGTATCTGGCTATCAACATTCTATCCTTTTTCTTCTTCTTTCCTAGTAGATACTTTGGTAAACTCTCTGTTAAGATCTCTTTATAGTTATTATTGTACCTTGACTCGTTTATCTTTATCTGTCTCTCCTCCTTCTCCTTTTCCTCTATTCTCTTTACGAGATTCTCCACCGCCTCCCGGTCCTCTGCCTCCATTTCTCTCCTTAGCTGCTCGTTCTCCATTCCTGCCCTCTCTATCAGTTCTCTTCTCTTCTTTACCCAATTACTTTCTTCTTTCCTTGGTCTGCTCCTTTCTAGATCCTTTATACATGCTTGAACTATTTTCTTTCCTGACTGTCTCGCCTTCTCCTCATACCTCACAGCTCTCCTTATTACCCTCACTTTTATTTCCTTTATTTTGGCTTCTTCTGATATTACATAATTCGGGGTTCTTCTATCCAATCCTAAAATCCATTTAACATACTTTCTTTTTATCACATCTAATCTGCTTTCGTATAGCCACCTCCATATTTCAGCTCCGTATAATGCCACGCTTTCTACCAGTGCCTCGAACATTTTCATCCTTCTTCTAAAATCTTCTTTAAATATTCTCTCTCCTATGCTTCATGTCCTCTTCATCGCTATTGTAGCCTTCTTTATCCTATCTTTTATATGATTCTCCGCTCCCCCATTCTTCTGTAGTATATATCCCAGATACTTTATTTCTTTGACCTTCTCTATGTCTTCTTCTCCCCATTTCCATTCCCTTTTCTTTCTCCTTCCCCTAGCTTTCTCGAACACTTTTATATTTCTCTGAACTCAAACTCAAACCCTTCCCTTCCAAATACCTCTTGAACCTCCTCATCATTTCCTTCAATTCCGCCTCTCTCGTCGCCATTAGCACTACGTCATCTGTGTATGATATTGTCCAGAATTTTTCTTTCCCTATCACCAGGCCTCTTGCTTGTCCTTTTTCCATTCCTTCCTCTAAATCCATGATGTATAAGTTGAATAGGTTCGGGCTCAACGGGCATCCTTGTCTTAGTCCCTTTCCTGTCCAAAATTCTTCTGTCTTTTTATCTCTTATCTTCACTACATTTTTCGTTTCTTTGTATGTCTCCATTATTCTTCGTCTCAAGTTATCTTCAATTCCTATCTTCCTCATTATTTTATTCAATTTCCTTCTATCCACTTTATCGAAAGCTGCCTTAAGATCAACAAAGAATGCAAAAACCTTTCCACTTTTCTTACTCAGCTTCTTATTCGCTACATAGTTTACCGTGTATACTGCATCCATCGTTCCTCTGTTCCTTCTAAACCCGAATTGCACTTCCCTTAACTTGGCCTCCACCTCTTTCTCCAACCTCGCATTTAAGATACTTGCATATATTTTGTACGCCGTATTCATTAAAGTCACTCCTCGGTAATTTTTTGGGTCGTTTCTCTCTCCTCTTTTATATATTGGACTAATCATGCCTTTATTCCAATCTCCCGGTATGCCCTCTCCTTTCCATATTCTGTTGATTAACTTCAGAAACTCTTCACCTACATCCTTTTGCATAAATCTCCACGCCTCGTTCTCAATCCCGTCCTCTCCTGTTGCCTTTCCCATCTTCAGTTTCTTTATTACTTCAATCACCTCTTCCCTCGATATTTCTTCGACTCCCTTTGTTACCTCCACTCTCGTGCCATCTTCTTCTTCCTCCTCTTCTATGTCTAGCACCACTCTTTCCTTTGTCCCTCCTAACATTTCCATGAAGTGGTCTCTCCACTCCTCCACTCCTCGCTTATCCCCTCGGTTTTCTTTTTCCTGTATTTATTTATATACCTACTTCTAAGCTTCCGCTTCGTTTTTAATGTTCCTTATCTTTTCTTCTTCCTCGCTTTCGTGCCTCATCTTCTGCTTCTTACACCATTTCTTGTGCTCCTTTCTTTCCCTCACATATTCTTCTTTTACGATCCTTCCCTTCTTCCAATCTCTCATCAATCTCCTCAATCTGCTTTTCCTTTCCTTCCATTCTTTATTATACCATTCTTTTCTTCCTAATCTCCATGGGGTTATCCTTTTCTTATGCTTCGTGATAGCGCTCTTTACTTTTTCTTTCATCTCCTTCCAGATCCCCTCTGTATCTATTTGTGTACTCGACCATCCTTCACATTTTTCATGATATTCTTTCCTCCCTTCTTCTGTCCAGTCGCTTTTCTCTAATTCCATTTCTTTCTTCTTTCTCCCTGTCTCCGTCACTCGTGGTCCTGTCAACTTCACCTCCAGCGGGGCATGATCCGATTCCGTTCTAATTCCTTCTTCAACCATATTTACTTCTTCTCCTGCTCTGTCATTCCCTAAGACATAGTCTATAACCGATAATCCCAATTCTCCTATATAAGTCCATCCCCCTTCCCTTCCGAAACTCCTATTTAATATAGCCCATCCTCTTTCTTCTATTTTATCTATTAATATACGTCCCTCTCTATTTACAACTTTATCTACCGACTTTCTGGTCTCGCTCCTCTTTTCTTTCTCTTCCTTCTCATTTATCGGTCCTCCTCCGCTTCCCGTCCTCGCGTTGAAATCACCTCCTACTAGCAACCATTCTTCGTCCTCTTCTTGTACCTTCTCCCTTAGTGTTTCCATCGTATCTTCCATCTTTTGGCTGTACAACGTGATTAGTCTCCATTTGTTTCCATTTACTCTAATCTGCTTTCTACTACTTCGCCGCTAATCTCCTTAACCTCTATAAGTTTCAAATTCTTGTTGACTTGTTGCTGTTATTATCCCTCCCTTTGCTCTTCCTTTCCTGTGCTCCCTTTTCGCTGGTACACAATTCCAAATGAATTTACCGGACAATTTATTTTTAATCTTCCTCCATTTATCTTCTTCCATCCATGTTTCTACTAGTCCTATCACGTCAAAATTCTCCAAATAATCCCATGTTTCCTCACATTTATTAGTTAGTCCCGCCACGTTCCAAAAGCATATCCTTAATCCTCTTTCTTTTTCCACCCTATTTTTCTCTTCTCCCTCCTCTCTCACTCCCTCTTTCTCCCTCTCCCTGTCTTCTCTTTTCTCTACTCTTTCCGAAAAACATCTCTGCTTTCCAGCATTTCGGTTCTTTCATTCCATTTCCTTTCGCAATTGTCTATCCCTATTCTTTGATATCCTACCGTTGCTTTCTTCCCCTTTTCTCTCTCTGCTTTTACTATACTCCATAGATGTTTTTGTATCTGCCTCTCTGTTGCCGTCAGATCGTCATCCATAAATATGTTTCTTGCCTTTCCTATCTCCTTCCTCTTTGCCATTATTTCTTTTTTATCCTCCCATCTATTGAATCTGACTAGCGTCATTTTGTATTCTCCTCGGCCAATTGCCTGCACTTCGTCCACTTCCACCTTCTTTCTCACCTTTCTGATGATTTCTTCAAGGAATTTCTCCATCTTCTCTTTTCTTTCACCTCCATTTTCTACTTTCATTCCTTTTATAATTATATTGTTTTTCCTTCTTCTCCTTTCGGCTAAAACGGAGTTTCTTTCCATCTCCTTCATCTTCTTCATTAGTTCACTGCTCTCTACCTTTTCACCTCCCCTGTTCTCCACTTTCTCCTCCAGCTGTTTTATTCTATTTTCTAAACTCGCTTTTTGGCCTTCCCAAAGCAGTTCTCTCTTTCTATGTTCCTCACTCAGGTCGTGTATCACTTTCATTATCTCTTCTTTATCCTTCTTTCTTTCTCTCTCTTGTTCCTCCATTTTTGCTAAAATCTCTTTCAGCATTCTTTCCGCCTCCATGCCTTCTTCTTTCTTTTCCTCTCTTTTTATCTTGTTTGGCGGCGATCTTATCACTCTTTTTTCTTTGCTGAAATTTTCCAGTATTTCTTTTTCAGCTTCTTTTGCTATTTCTTTTTCTTCTTCCCTTCCTCTTTTCCTTACGTATTCTGTAATTGTTCCTTGGCTTCCTGTCCTATTCCTTATTTTTGACAGCTCCTCCGCCCTCGTGGGCCTGCCTCTTGTACCTTTTTCTATCGTCCCCTTCTCCTTCTCGCCTTTCTTCAAACTAATATCTATTTTCTTGCCCTCCTCCTTCTTCTCGTCCATCCGAATTCTTTTCTCGTTTTTTATCCCTTCAGCACCTCTTTCCTCCTGTCACTCTCTTCTTTATCGACCTGCTTTCGTGCTACTCCGACTCCGGTTTCTCCGTGCCTGTTTCCGCTTTTATCACTTAACCTCCAAATTGTCGCAGTCGCACCGAATCCCCGAATTCGTCCGTAGTTCGACTGCCGATTTAGATCTGCAATCAGTCCTGCATATTTGTGCATGCAAACTACCTGAAACAAAGTCGCCCCACGGCGAAGGAACGGCAGATAAGCTCGAAAAAACACTGACGCGTTTGACAGGCGTGCTTCTCTCTACTTACTCAGTCCCGGAAGTCAAGAATAACGTAATTTAGAAATGTATTTGAATTTAACTGAACTCAGAAACGCGGGCGTCTTAAGTGAAATCTCTATCGACACTTTCTCGTTTGTCGTGTCGGATACCCGCGCATGACTGAAAACTGACCATCGCAAATCGACCGATGACAGATCTTGACTCACTGACATACTGATGACGAATGGCGACGCGCCGCAAGTTCTACTATGAGTTTTTATACACACACGGGACAAAGAACGCGCCAGGGATGACGAACACTTAGCGAAGGTCAAATAAAATAATAGATCAAGGCTTCTCGGAATAAAATACTGAAGGTGCAGATAGCTTTGTAATTAGAGAATCGATAGTCGAAAAGACCGTGCCGAAGAATTATCGACACCGTACGGAAAATGATTCTGAAGATGTGAACGCGAAACAGATAAGCCGCGTCGATCTGTTAAAAAAATATCGCGTTATCTTACGCCGTGACTCATGGCACTATCGATAAATTAAGAATATTCAAGAACATTCGTGATCTCGAGCATTCGCAATTTCGAACAGGCTCTAATGGATATGCCATCCTTTTTTTATGTGAATTTCGGTTTCACAACAAAATGAAAAGATGTACTGCTGTGCAATATTCTGCGATTCCATTTTTGTAACAATTAAGGAGCACACGCATGTCTTCACTAGTCAAGCAACTACTCCAGATTGAGAGATTGCACGGCCATACCAATTGGAGCTGAGTGGCCTTGGACACTGCACTTGGACACAGTACATTTGAACACCGTTTATTTGGACACGATCAATTGGACACCGTTTATTTGGACACGGTTCATTTGGACACGATCATTTGGACACGATCATTTGGACACGATCAATTGGACATGATTCGTTTGGACACGGTTTATTTGGACACGGTGCACTTGGACACCGTTTATTTGGACACGATCAATTGGACACGGTTCGTTTGGACACCGTTTATTTGGACACGGTTCATTTGGACACGGCTCATCTGGGCACCAAAATGCGCGACGTGTGCAGTTGGACACCAAAATGCAGCCTGTGCAGTTGGACACCAAAAGGCGCAGTCTCTGCAGTTGGATACCAAAATGCGCGACCTGTATGTTTTCAATATGTATAGCACGCTTGTAAAGATGTAAACCCATGTGGCAACTCGTCTCACGTGGAAAATGTATGCGTGGAAGCAGCAGGTTCTGCCCCCCTGCAGGGAGCTCCACTACCGTTAAACTAGACACATAGTGTGCCTTGCAAAGTACATGCGTGAACTTTCCACGCATGGAAAGTTGTAAATTCATGTGGCACCTCGTTTTGCGCAGAAAGGTTCCGCCCTCCTGCGGGTTCGACCTCCAAAAAAGTAACTTAAACCAACCCAATTGTTGTGTGAATGGAAAAGTATGTGCGTGAATACAATAGATTTACTCTTTTCTACCCACAACAAAATTAATGAAAGATTTATTACTTTTACCAAAAAGTCTTGGTTACAATTACGGGTAAAATTGATAAATTTGCTATAATTTATCACATTTACCACCATATCTTGAAAACATTTGTACAGGTCACGCATTCTGGTGTCCAACTGCACAGGTCACGCAATTCGGTGTCCAACTGCATAGGCCGCGCATTTCGGTGTCTAACTGCACAGGCCGCATTTTTTACGGTGCCCAGATGAACCGTGTCCGAATAAACCGTGTCCAAATAAATGGTGTCCAAACGAACCGTGTCCAAATAAACCGTGTCCAATTGATCGTGTCTGAATGAACGGTGTTCAAATACACTGTGTCCAAATGAACCGTGTCCAAATAAACGGTGTCCAATTGATCGTGTCCAAATGAACGGTGTCCAAATGTACCGTGTCCAAGTGCACCTCTCCCGTTGGAGCTGATGTGGGGTGAGGATCTAGATAAAACATAATCTGTGGTCCGCAGGGTTGCCACAACAGGCGGGAAAAAATCAGTCTCATTACTTTATTGTCGGACCATGTATATATTAAACAAGTAAAATATAATGGCTCAGAAGATTAAAATTCAAATGTTAAATAAGGAGCTATGAGAGCCAATACAAGATTTTCGTGCTTTCTCTTATCTCAATTTCTTTCCCTTAAAATTTACAAAACATTACAAATGTTTCGATTCTACCATTGGATCATCTTCAGTGTTAGTCAGCATTTCACATCAATTTGTATTTCTTTTTCTGTTATTGTCAGTATTGATTTAAGATGTTTTTCGCATTTCAACTTGTATCGTCTATTTTCTTCAAAGTTAGTGTCGCCATTCTACATTATACAATGTTTAAGATCCTGCAATTTAAGTAGACCGCAATTGTGACAATTAGAAAAGGAAAGCGGCACTGCAAGCATATCTTTTGTCCTTCAGATCTTGCCGGAAGCTCTCGAATGGCAATGTTCAGTCAACTATATATACATCTATGGTCTAGATGTACTATGTCTATGGTTTTATCCCAATTTTATAATAAATGTTTTTATTATTGTTAAGATATACTCAATCATATCTATTTTAAACTAAGAGCCCGAACAGACGGGCTACTTTGTAGCGCTAAGAGAAGCGCTACAGACCGTACAGACGAGTGAGTTAGTGTAGCGCTTCTCTGTATTGCTACAAAGTGTCTTATCTGCCCGTGCCCTAAGACCTCGCTCTCAACTCCTCGCTTTCTCAAAATCGCACGAGGTCCGGGTCCTAGGTTAAAAGGATTAAATTCCTTAACCTAAAACAGGACCAAAGATCGTACTGCTCGCAGAAGGCGTCCTAGCATCCCTACGGAACGTTGACCCATATCCGGAGCCATCAAAATGTACATTTTACTTGCGGCACGCGTCTCAGTGCGTTAACCTGCGAGAGTAAACGTATGTAAGTATCTGCTTGCGTCCTCCTTTCATACTCCTTCCCGGGTAACTTCCGTTTGGACACGTAACGATTGGACACCACTCGATTAGATACGTAATATTGGACACGTTTTATTGGACACGTAACGATTAGACACCGCATGATTGAACACAGAACGATTCGACACCGCACGATTGGACACGCACAATGCACGATTGGACACCGAACGATTGGACACCGAACGATTGGACACCGCGGTATCTAATCGTTCGGTGTCCAATCGTGCGGTGTCCAATCGTGCAGTGTCCAGTCGTGCTGTGTCTAATCGAGCGGTGTCCAATCAAGCGGTGTCCTATCGTTCGGTGTTCAATCGTGCAATGTGCGTGTCCAATCGTGCGATGTTGAATCGTTCTGTGTTCAATCGTTACGTGTCCAATAAAACGTGTTCAATATTACGTGTCTAATCGAGCGGTGTCCAATCGTGTTCGAATGGGATACGTTCCTCTTCTCCTCTGGTTAGCATTTTTCTTTGTTTCCTAGTAATAATTACCCGAATTCCTGAGTTTGAACATAAGAACTAGGAATGCAAATATTATATTTGCAACAATTTGAATTTTTTCTTGATAAAGTAGAAGCTTAATTTTTTTTGATAAAGATATAAGCTTTCTTTTGAGACATTTCCGAATCATTTCTTATCATGTTTTGTTAAAAAGTTACTGTCATCCAGAAATAGCCAAGAAAACGATTTTTGGGGGTTTCAACTTCTTACATTATCGAAACTAAAGCTAAAAATTTTTCACTAACACGTTCGGATTCAGCGACCCCAAATTAATAAAGATTAGCTGATTTTGTTTCCAAAGCAGGAAACGAGTTTAATTTTGTAGACCAGTGTAATTAATGAAAAATTAATTAAACTCTGTAAATAAATTTGCATCTGTACGGCAATAAAAGACAGTCCAATGTTGAGCGTTATTGGCGGTTGTGGAAGAATACTCCTCCTAATGTCTCGAAGCACACATAGCAACTATAATTGGCGTGCAATGTTGGATTATTTCTTCTTTACCCTTAAACTCGCTGTTGAACCATACAGATGCACGCTGATTCGCAGGTTTATTAATTAATTTTTTATTGGATAATTATAAAGTGATAAAGGATTTTTTTATTCAGTTTAACTCACTCTATCAACTCACAAGCAATGTATATCTATTATGGGAGCTTTCCAGCAAGTGATACAAGTCGACACAAACGTTATTCTATCTTTCTTTTTTGGCAATGAGTAACAAAAACAAAACGATACTTGTGTCGATTTATGTCGCTTGCTGGAAAGCTCCCTAATTCTATTATCAGACACTTTATAGTATCGTACTCAAACTAACAACAATGATATAAACAAAAATAATTTGTTGCAGCCAAATAACGAGTACCTAACAACAATAAAAGTACAACAAAGTACTGCAAAACATGATCTCATTGCTTACGTGAATCAATTACGAGAACTTGTCATTGATAAATTCGTCAAACATCATTGGAATTACAATCTCAAAATATGTGCTACATTTGAAATAGTCAAAACACGTGTGTTGAATATTCCACGGACCACAAAAGAATTATTGAAGTTAGGTAAGCTTATATATATTAATCAGTTACTTCGAGTATTGTTATTTTCGCTGCAATTATTATAATAGCGCAAAAAGTTGTTATTTTGTATCGAGTTTTGCTTTAAGTAAAATTAAGTTAATCCAAAATTTTTTTTCCTTTTCCTTTTCCTTTTGCTTAAAATAAGCTACCAAAGAACAATTGTTTAGAATCAATCTGATTTTTATTGAAATATATTGTAAACTGTAAAAATTTAAAAGATATGTTTTTCATGCGTAGAGTAGGTAGTCCAACAATGAACCAATAGTACACTATGAACCATTGCAATGCTTCGTAAATGTGACGTTGTCAAACTGTGTTGTTGTTATGTAACGACTCGCATTTCAATCCCTCTTCGGTTCCCCAATCGGCCGGCAGATCGCGCGAAGGACCGTTTGAGGCCACATTTTGTAAATTTTGAGTGACAAACCAAGTTTTATGTATTTTTCATGTTTTTGTTGTTATATCTATCATTTTTTTCATTATTCTATAGTTTTGTGTGTATGTTCGGCTTTACAATTCTGTAAGCAACTTTTTTCTGTTGCATTCTTTTATCGTATTATTTTGGAGATTATGGTAAAAAATGTTATAATTAAGGTTTACAATAAATTATTTTATTTTTGACTAGTTATCTGTGTTATAAGTCTGATTAAACTGACTAATTGCTACAATAAATAATATAAGTGAGAAAAAGTCTGATTAAAAATAATAATTTTGATTGTAAGCTTCAAATAATAAAAACATAACATATAAAATTAAGTTGGCGGTTGTTCTTCCGAAAATGTCCATGCTCCGATTTAGGTGAAACTTTGTGAATAGGTTCCTTTTAGATTAAAAAAACATATACCAAAAGAATTTTTTGCGACTCCAAAGTTTAGCAACTTTTTACATATTTTTTCGAACCGAAATTGTCCGAATACCGAAACTGTCGTTAAGGAGTTAAAGAATCCCCGTGCTGGTATTAAAAAAGTAATACATTCTACAATTCATAAAAATACATTCATAAAACATTTTTCAAAATTCAAAATAGAGGTCCTCGGGCTAAAAATTTGAAAAATAAAGTGCTGTATTAATTCTTCATTTTTCAAGTTAAGTGCTAAACCTATACCGGAAACACAAAAAAATTCATTGCGCTATACCCTATCAATGGAAACATGAATGTGAAAATATTCTCTCAATCTAATGATGTCAAATCACATAAAATAATTTTAAAAAATACAATACAGAAAAATATAAAGTAAATAAATAGCATAAACATTGTTATATAATATGGCATAATTTTTAGATATATTTCTCATTTATTTTATGTTTAGTTTTAATTTTAATTTTTTTACTTATTTTATTTTCAAATAAATTTAATTGCTATTTTCACAGATAATATACGTATTTTTTTTCATTAACTATATGATTTAATTGTTACATGCTATCCGTTAAAGTTCCGCAATTTATAATATTCCATTAAAAAGAAAGTAATTTAATAATAAAAATAAGTAAGTAGCAGTAGTAGTAGTAGAGAAGTGGGTGGTTCCACTGGGGCCCCCGACGGTACCTAGATCTTACTGATCCTTTGTGCCTCCTCACTCTTTTATTTGCTAGGTTTCTAGGGCCAGCCCTGAACCTTGTACCAGGTTTATTAGGTCTATAACCCTAGCACTTGCCAGATCCTGGGGACTTAGGTACGTTTGTCCCCAAGTTTTATATCTTTTGCATATAAGTGCCGGACAGTGGCACAGTATATGCATGTTATCTTCTTTCTCGTCCCCACATAGGCGGCACTCCGCGAGTCCGAGGTTGAATAGATGGGCTCTGAGTAAGACGGAGTGGCCAGTGAGCAGCTCCACCGCCATTCTCAGTTTTTGCTTATTCAGCTCCAGTAGTTCTTTAGCTCTTCCTGGTCTGCTGTTTTTCATCAAAGTCTTGGCCTGGCGGCAGGTTTTTGATTTCTCCCACCTGGTCAAGTGCTCCCTTTTCAGGCAGCTTTGATGATTTCTTTTTCTACTGCGAAGGGTATTCCCGCTACCTGGTCAGATGGTGTTTCATTTGCTCCCTTCTTAGCCAGTAAGTCTGCGGTTTCGTTTCCGGGCACTCCTTGATGCCCAGGTACCCATACCAAGGTGACTTTATTTAGTCCACTTAGTCTCTCTAGCGCCAGCATGCAATCCCAAACCAATGCTGATTCGGTGGTTGTTTTTGCTAGCGCTAGTATAGCTGTCCTGCTGTCTGAGCAGATATTTATCTTCCTTCCTCTTGTGTTGTTACTTAGAAGGTGTTTCGTGCACTTCAGGATAGCCAGTACCTCAGCTGTAAAAACTGTTGAGTGGCTTCCCACAGGAATACTCTCCCTGTGATTATCCTTCGGCCCATAAAATCCCGCTCCAAAGCGGTTTTTGATGCCTGACCAGTCAGTGAACCATAGATCCACATTGGGATTCCTGACTCACTTCGGGTCCGTCCATTCTTTCCTAGTTGGTATTCGTATCGTGAAATGTTTTACCAACTGGTATTTCCTTACGGTTCTATCTTGTTTTAAAGTGAAAGGGTTTTTTCTGGAGTAGGCCGAGCCTTGTGTGTCCCAGACCTGTGTTCCTCCATTCTCCCTGACACTTTAGTCTGTATGCTGTGTTCCTGGCTGCATGTTCCACGGCAAGGTCCAGTGGAGGTATACAGAGTGCAATTTCTAGCGCCTCTGTGGGTGTGGTCTTCATAGCCCCTACTGCAGCCCTTAGGTAACTACCGTGTAGGCTTTTCAGAAGGTTCTTTGCCTCCACTTTCCTCGTCCTAGGCCACCAGATCACATAGAGCAACCTTGGCAACAGCACCGCCCTGTATGGCCATAATGCTATACTAGCTCTGATGCCCCAAGACTTACTCATGGCTCTTTTACACATCCACATGCACAAGTAGAAGTTCTTCCTGCTTTCTGCAAGGTGTACTTTCCAGCTAAGTTTGGTGTCTATAAACAGGCCCAAATACTTAATTGATGTTGTGAACGGGATTGCCTTCCCCCAGAGTTTAAAAGGCTCAATAGGTTCTGGTTTGTATTTCCTGGTGAAGATCATTATACTGGTTTTTGATGGATTAACCATCAGACCTTTGGCCTCGCACCACTTTTGTACGATTTTTAAGGCATCGTTCATTCGATCCCTTAAAATATTTAGAAAGGATCCTGTGATTACTATAGCTATGTCATCCGCATACCCATAGGTCAGGAAGCCCTTTCTTTGTAGATTCATTAGAAGGTCATTGACTACGAGGCACCACAGCAAGGGGAATAGAACCCCTCCCTGCGGGCACCCCTTGCCCGGTTTGCCCCGGTTTGCCCCGGTTTGCCCCGGTTCCTAATAGTGTCGTTGTGCATGACCGTTAGGTTCCTCCCCGCCAGCATATTCTCCACCCAATCCACTAGCGGTTCCGGAACTCCGTGTCTGATCAATGCTTCCCTAATAGCTATGTTCGAGGTGCTATCAAAAGCCCCTTCGAAACCACGGAAAAACCCACCAAGGGACGGCCGACCGCGGCACGCCGCCACGAAGGGCATCCGACTCCCATCGCAAGGCGATGGTGCCAGATTCCCGAAAAGCAGCGAGCAACAAGCCACGGCCGACCAACCCCAGAAGGGCCCCGCAGCCCGCAGCGGCAAAAAAACCCGAAAGACGGAGAGCAGAGCTCTCGACGACCCAGGAGGCGACGAGCGCCGACCGCACCCGGGCCACCAGCCCCCCAGGGATCCGGCAGCGTCGCGCCAGGCGACGCGCCGGACCCCAGGAGGAGGGAGGCCCGGCACCGGCCGGCGCCCCACCGCCCCCAGACGGGCACATCGAGAAACCCTGAAATAAGAAAAAACGCAATATACAAAAGATAACGCAGGTCGCAATAAAGAATGTTTACATATTTACATATTTATTTACAAATTTGAAGATTCGCAGTCAAAGCAACGGACGTCACGCACCGTCCCCATCCGCATCCCCATCAATTCCAACGTCCTCGAGCTGTCGTCTCCGCTCGTCCTCCTCCTTCCTCCTGAGCACCCTCTCCGCGAAAGTGGAGAAGGCTCTCCACGCCTCACGCGAGTCACACATGCGCGCAACGATAGTATTTAGAGAGAGGTCTTGTCCCATCACTACGGTGAGTTCACCTCGCTCAAGGGCCCAGAACTGGCATGACGCGAGCGTATGCTCAGCCGTGTCTTCAGCATCCTGACAGTACCTACAAATGGGACTTTCTTCTTTTCCAATTCTGTTCAGAAAAGACCTAAAACTCCCATGTCCCGTGAGGAACTGGGTGATCCTAAAGGTTAAGAATCCCGTGCGTCTATCAAGCCACTCCTCGAAGTTCGGGGCGATGGCTTCTCGAGTCCTCTTGCCTGGTAAGCACTGATTTCTAATATGCGCGGATCACTGACGACGCAGCGCGAGCCATTCGACTGCGCGCTCTGCTATAGGAGAATTCTCGGTAAAGGTGCCCAATTCTTTGAGCTCGCGCAGATTGAGATATACCCTGCGCAAATAGGCGGCGTACAAATGCAGCAGAGAAATTCTCGCCAGGAGCGTGGCTGCCTCATACGAAACGATTCGATAAGACATGTCAGTGCGCGAGGCAGTAACACGAAGGACCCTCCGAAAGAGCCTTCGCTGGTTCTCCGACGCCTCTAACTCCACGCTCCAAATCGGGGCCGCATATAAAATGATTGAGAGGGTGACACTGTAATAGAGCCTCCTATTATTTTCTATCGGGCCGCGTAAGTTCGGTAATATCCCGCAAAGCGCTCTGCTTATATTGGAAGCTTTGGTCGCAACGTATTTAAAATGGCTACAGAAATTCAGTCGTTTATCAAGATAAACACCCAAGTATTTCATTTTATCAGATATCTTAATTCTAATTCCGTCGAAATTGAAGTGTAAATTACGAGGGCAGCGCCCGAAGAATACCGCCTCGGACTTTTCCCAGGAAATCTCAAGTCCCAGGTCACGGATTTTGATTAGCATCCTCTCTAGACATTCCGCCGCGAGACCGCATGCGGCATCGAAGCTGTCCTCGACGACTACCAGGAGCGTGTCGTCGGCGTAGCACACTATATGGCAATCCTCAAATAGCATGGTTCGGAGTACTTGGTCGAACGCGAGATTCCACAACAGGGGGCCCAGCACCGAACCCTGCGGGACCCCCCTTTTGACGCGTCTCGTACGATGGGTACCATCAGACGCGGCATATCTGACTTTCCTATCCTTTAGGTAGTTTTCCACGAGACGTCGTAGGTATAACGGAAAATGCTCACTTCTAAGAGCCCTCCTGATGCTAGAAAGCTTCACAGAATTAAACGCGTTCATGATGTCTAAAGATAGGGCGAGCACCACCCTACCGTTCGCGCGAGCTTCAGTCACAATATTTTTGACAAGGAAAAGGGCATCGGTCGTCGAGCGCCCCTTCCTAAAGCCGAATTGATTTTCCGATAAATTCGAGGCTGGATTTTCCTCCATATAAGTAGTTAAACGGTTCACGATTACGCGCTCGAAGGTTTTTCCGACTTCATTTAGAAGACAAATCGGGCGAGCTTTGGGAACCTCGCCCGGGGGAGGAACTTCCCCTTTCGGAATTAAAATCAAATAAGCAATCTTCCAGCTATTCGGGAAGGTCCATGTTGTGTATAAATATTGAAACACTGAGCTAAGCGGTGCACCATGACGGGTGGAAGCTTTCTCAATACAGTCGCCTTGAAGCCGTCCGGCCCAGGAGCAGTGCTACAATCTTTCTTTGCTTCGATGGCATTGGCCACCTCTACCGCGGTAATGGGAGTTCTCCCTTCCTCACAATCCCCAAGGTCAATCGGAATCAACTCCCTACCCGGGGGAAATAAATTATCCAAGACGCGTTTCAGGATGTCAGGCTCCAAGGTTATGGTGAGGCCGGGTGTGGACTTGCGTAATTTGCTCATGACAATCCTATAAGGAAGGCCCCACGGGTCCTCGTCTAAAGTAGTGATAAGTTCCCTCCATGCCTCCGACTTGGCTCTGCAAATTTCGTATTTCAATTCTTGGTTGACCAGGATGTAATTGGACCTTTTATATGCTGTGATCTCCGGCGAGTCTCTACCTCAGCTTCTGGTCCAGGTTCTTCTGGCCGAGATGGACGCGGCCCTCAAATTCGCTATCCTGTCATTCCACCAGTATGCGTGAGAGGACCTGCGGGCTCGAAGACGGGGAACCGCGGGCCTACACGCCCCTGCAATACAATCGTGAATCCAATGATCTGGTTGCGCGTTGATCATGAAATCCGCGTCAGGAAGACTAACCGCACAGGTCCACTCAGACTCAATTGATCAGGTGAGATCAATTATTGAACTTCCCTGGTGGTTCACAAAAGTAGGGTTATTGCCTACGTTCATTAAACGAAGATCTGATTGTGCCACCCAATCCTCCAACAGCTCTCCCTTAAAATTGGTTGAAGCAGATCCCCAGAGACTGGAATGGGCATTAAAATCTCCACATACAAGGAGCCCGCCATCCCGTGCTGCGCTCAAGCAATTGGATAGCTCCTCCAAAAAGTCAGAATAACCGCCGTAATCAATGTTTGGTGAGATATAACAAGATAAATGTGTTTCCATATTTGATAAGTACTAAATTCTCGCCCTGTGCTGATAATACCGCTGGATATGTAGCGATTCTCGTATTTATATATATAGCAGAAAGAGCATTTCTGCTGTAAAACCGTTGTTGATGGGAGCCGGGTGCGCGGGCAGGTTCGGATACCACGCACACCACAGCTCCCATCTCCTCGGAGTGTTGCATAAGGAGATCCTGTGCCTCCTTATGTCTATTTAGATTTATTTGAAGACACAGAGACATCGTTATTGTCTCCGTTCTCTGGTCGCTTCCGTAAAGGCCGTCCTATCCCTTCGTGGCCTCGTAGGCTCTCTGATGAAACATCCCTCGGTGGAGCCAAGGCGGTGATTGTGCGGCCTCCCTGCTCCTTTACAAATTACACAACAAGAATCGGAAGTGCAAGCGCCGATCTGGTGTTCGGCGTTACCGCATCTGAAACACGCACCGGAGCGGTTTTCTGGATATTCGCAAGTATTCTGCACGTGGCCGAAGCGCCAGCACTTGTAGCATTGCACCGGCCTGGATTGGAGCAATTCCACTCGTGCTACCGTCCATCCAATTTTTAGCTTGCCTGTTGAGGTAACTTTAATTGCAACTGAAAGTGGGCATTTAACCCATATAGAACACAGGCCGTTGGGCATCTGACGTAGTTTGCCCAACTTAACGTCAGTTTCATTACAGTCACCCATGTAGGAAATTACGTTTGATATTTCGGTGGTCGAGATGGAATCATCCATGTTCCACAGCCTCAACTCACCCATGACTGTAGGTCTGGTAACACGTGCCACATTATCTCCTAAAATCTCTTTCAATTTCTTTGCAAGCATATTGGCTTTAGACGAGCCATCCACTCCAGGTATCTCAATGATGATACCCCCGTTTATGCTTTTCCTAATTTTTGATTTCTCAATGCCTAGGTTTTCTGGTTGTATATTTTGACGAGCTTTCCTCAGAATGTCCGCATAAGTAGTCTTTGAATCAGTGCTCGTAATCGCAACCGCAGCGGTGCGGGGGGGTTTACGAATTCCCTTTCGTGAGGCTCCACCTGTCTCATTTGTTGAAGCTACACGAACCTTCTTATCAGTAGATGTCCGAGGAGAAGCCAAAGCCGTGTCCTTGGATCCTTTTGTTTTTGTAGACGATCCAGAAGCCCGAGGAGTTCTTCTATCTGAGGGCTCATCCAGATGTTGCGACTTTCCTTCACGCGATTGACGTCTCCTATCGACCAGGCGAGAAATTTGTTCGTTTACACGTTCGAGTTCACTGTCTGACGGATCATCCTCAGAAACATCCGCGCCGTCAGATGTGGACATGGGAGGGGCGATTTCCGATGACTTTATACGTTTAACTCTCTTATCAGAGCTATGTTTAGGTTTAATTTCGGCTGTGCCGTCAGATTCCCATGTGGATTCTCCAGGAATTACTTTGACTTTGCCCTTGAAAGGTATATTCTTCAACATCTTAGGAGGCCTCTGAGGAAGAGGTGGTTCCATGTCCGTTCGGAACGAAGAGGTAAGTTTCTCCTGTTTTTCCGGAGAGGATTCACGTATCGTTGTTTTCGTCTTCTTAGTATATTCCATTTTCTTTAGTGAGATCACTGCTGCCGCACGACGAGATCGACTCCCCTTATTTGTATAGGGGGCCGAGTCACTACCAGACACTCCCGTGCGCTCATTGGGCGGACTTCGGTGTTTCAAAGAAGTATTCTCCAATTTGGAAACCCTTTCCTTAAGGGTATCAATTTCTTGCTTAGGTTTTTTATTTTCTTTATCAGATAATTGCAACTGCCGTTGTAATATCTCCTCCTCTCGTTTCGTATTTCGAAGCTGTGCCGTAAGATTTAAATTTTGCAATTTTAAAGAGGAAACATCGCCAGATGCATCTAAGCGTTCACACAGGATTGAAACAATCTCAGAGATGTTGCACAGACCTAGTTTCATGGATTTATTTAGAACCCCATTAAGTTTATTGCATTTAGCTCGTATAATATCCATTTTTTCAACATATTCAGTTGCAAGCTCAGAAAGCACTTCAGAATCAGCTTCCCGTAGTTCGTTGGGATTATAATTAGTAATAAGAGTCCTCTTAACCAGTTCACTGGTAATGACGCACATGTGCGCGGGAAAAAAAATTGCCACGACTGGTAATGACGTACATGTGCGCAACCTGAATATTTCTTCCAATGTTTAACGGATTTGAATATGACTTGGTACACCCATGCTTTTTGCTGTCGCTGAAAACAGGTCTTACCAGTTTTGGCACAAAACGTTGATTTCGCATTACCAGTGAACTGGTTAATGAGCTGGCCCAGCTCCACATAGGCAGTGATGGCAGTTTTGAAGCCCAGCACCACGGTGCTGTTGGGGTGGGGGAACCCCACTACAAGCTCGCGCCGTGTCCGTGTGCGCTCCGCGCTCGGCTCTGCTTCGGGTCTTAGAGACGAACAGACATATTATGTTCCTTCTCCTTTCCTCCTATTCAGCCACGAAAGCGACACGCGACGCGCTTCGCTTCTGTTACGCGTTGAATGCCTTTTCTAGATATATAGATATATCTAGATATTTAACAGATTTATTTTCTCATAATTCTCGTCAGTTGCTAAATGTTTCTGAAATACATTTAATGCTTTTCTACTGACTTTTTTTTATTTATTTAATATAAATGTCTTCGCAATAATTAATCGTTGTTGCAATATGACTCAAATACTGTAACATGTATGAAAATAAACATAAATTAATAAATAATATACATTATATGCAGGGATCGGCAAACAATTAATAATAAAATTATGATAGCCGATTACTTAGTTAATTATTAATTGAGAAAAGCTATTTTTTGATTACTCGATCAATCAAGTAATCAGAATAAAAATTTTTGGTTACTGGATTAATCAATTGCTCGATTAATGAATAAACAGTGTAAAATATTTATCAACATTAAAACGAAACGATTAAATAAGATTAAATTAATAAAAATTAAAAGAGGAGCTTTATTAGACATAAAGATAACATTAAGTTAACCGTTCATTATTACGAGTGTCTTCCGCACTACCTATGAGGTGCCACTAATAGTGCGTTAGGTTTTTAACATGGACCTTCGCCTGTAGCCCTATTATACCACATTTTTTTATATATGTACATATATATAGATATAATTTCTGTATTTTTTACATCTATTTTTCATAGATGTGATGTCCAACACACTGAGTGTTCGACAATTTTTTAACACATCTATTATTATTTATAGATGTGATGTCCAACACACAGAATGTCCGACAATGTTTTAACACATCTATTATTATTCATAGATGTGATGTCCAACACAGTGTCCGACAACTTTTTAATACATTATTAAATGTACAAACATGATAAATGCATTTTGATACATCATCATGTTTGTAATAAGAATAATACTGCCCATAAAATATTTTATTTTAAAAATTACTATGTTACATATTAGATGTGGAAGGAGTAGCAGTTTCATCAATATCTGCAGCACATAGTCTTAATTCTTAAATGACCTTTTTGCTTTTTGGGACATGCAGAATATAATATTTTTGTTGTCATTAGAGATATATGCTTTTCAGTAATTTGCATGGTTAAAGCAGTTTTTTTCTAGCTTTTAATGCTGACTTTACCACACAAGAAGCATTGCCATTTATATACGAAAGTTTATTTCGTTTTTTGTTTTTATATCGGGTAAAAAGGAGAAGATTCTCTCTGAGTCGGCATTTGAATTTGGTAACGATCTATATAGCATTTAAAAATTTCTATCAAGTTAGCCCCCCCACCAACGCAAAAAAATCCGCACTTATTAAAAAATTTAGTGCTATTTATGTGCTAATTTGCTGCTCTAGTCCGGATTTTGTTGCTCAAGCCGTTTAGCAGGAAACGGCTATCAAAATGGGGGGGGGGGGCAGCTTGTCGTCAAGCTAGCCCCCCCCCCCCATAATAAAAAACCTATATAGAGTGCTCAAATCCAAAAAACACATACACCAGAATTTGTTTTTTTTTTTTTTTGTTGCTTTAAGATAGCGTAAACAAATTTTCGAAATATAATGTTCTGTAAACAATGCCACTAATAAATACTGCATCTTTGACCGTTATCTACGACTTCGATGGCTAAAAACTAAGTGAAAGAATTTGTTGCTCGGCTCTTTTTGGTCTTAAAATATGCTATGGACCGTGCCCTACCAGAATATCCAACTTGCAATTTTGTTGCTCGACCCTAACTGCAAATAAACAAATTATTTATCTCCGCGTCGACCGTTATCCATACGATTTCGGTGGCTAAAAACTAAGTAAAAGAATTTGTTGTTCGGCTCTTTTTGTTATTTAAATATTATTTATCTCCGCGTCGATCGTTATCTACGACTTTGATTTGCAGTTAGGGGCGAGCAACAAAATCATATGTTGCATATTCCGGTAGGGCACGGTCCATAGAATATTTAAATGGCAATGCTTCTTGTGTGGTAAAGTCAGCATTAAAAGCTAGAAAAAAACTGCTTTAACCATGCAAATTACTGAAAAGCATATATCTCTAATGACAACAAAAATATTATATTCTGCATGTCCCAAAAAGCAAAAAGGTCATTTAAGAATTAAGACTATGTGCTGCAGATATTGATGAAACTGCTACTCCTTCCACATCTAATATGTAACATAGTAATTTTTAAAATAAAATATTTTATGGGCAGTATTATTCTTATTACAAACATGATGATGTATCAAAATGCATTTATCATGTTTGTACATTTAATAATGTATTAAAAAGTTGTCGGACACTGTGTTGGACATCACATCTATGAATAATAATAGATGTGTTAAAACATTGTCGGACATTCTGTGTGTTGGACATCACATCTATAAATAATAATAGATGTGTTAAAAAATTGTCGAACACTCAGTGTGTTGGACATCACATCTATGAAAAATAGATGTAGAAAATACAGAAATTATATCTATATATATGTACATATATAAAAAAATGTGGTATAATAGTGCTACAGGCGAAGGTCCATGTTAAAAACCTAACGCACTATTAGCACCTCATAGGTAGTGCGGAAGACACTCGTAATAATGAACGGTTAACTTAATGTTATCTTTATGTCTAATAAAGCTCCTCTTTTAATTTTTATTAATTTAATCTTATTTAATCGTTTCGTTTTAATGTTGATAAATATTTTACACTGTTTATTCATTAATCGAGCAATTGATTAATCCAGTAACCAAAAATTTTTATTCTGATTACTTGATTGATCGAGTAATCAAAAAATTCTTATTCCGGTTACTTGATTAATCGAGTAATCAAAAAATAGCTTTTCTCAATTAATAATTAACTAAGTAATCGGCTATCATAATTTTATTATTAATTGTTTGCCGATCCCTGCATATAATGTATATTATTTATTAATTTATGTTTATTTTCATACATGTTACAGTATTTGAGTCATATTGCAACAACGATTAATTATTGCGAAGACATTTATATTAAATAAATAAAAAAAAGTCAGTAGAAGAGCATTAAATGTATTTCAGAAACATTTAGCAACTGACGAGAATTATGAGAAAATAAATCTGTGAAATATCTAGATATATCTATATATCTAGAAAAGGCATTCAACGCGTAACAGAAGCGAAGCGCGTCGCGTGTCGCTTTCGTGGCTGAATAGGAGGAAAGGAGAAGGAACATAATATGTCTGCTCGTCTCTAAGACCCGAAACAGAGCCGAGCGCGGAGCGGCACACGGACACGGCGCGAGCTTGTAGTGGGGTTCCCCCACCCCAACAGCACCGTGGTGCTGGGCTTCAAAACTGCCATCACTGCACATAGGGCGACGCGGTAACCGCTTTGGCCCTCTTCTTAGTAAAGCTATCTGATAGCGACGATGCGCTCTTAGGGGATACTGTCACTTTCCTCTTCTTGCCTCTGGGAGTTGACGAGGAGGGTTTCTGCGTGTCTTCCTCACCAGAAGAAATTTCTATGGGTTCTCCTTCCTTTATGTTTTGATCCTTCCCGTTGCCTCCGTACAACGCCGGCGGAGTAAAAATTTTTGTATTTTCCTCCCCGAAGACAAGAACGGGCACAGGGGGTACTTTCTCAATTACCGTTTTGTCCATATCATCCATATCCATATCGTCCCGGTCATAAGTATTATTTGTAAACCGAAAATACATATAATTCGCCAATGATATAATAAACATTAAACGTTTATTTCATCGACTGCAATTGGCAAATAATTATCGTGACGATTCGACCATTGGTTTTGGTCCTCGTCGTCAAGACGTTAATAATCTTTGATGCTTATATATAAACATCTCATATTTAAAATAATTTAAATTAAATTAAATTATTAAATTTATTGCGAAAAATATTACCTCAGCCAAGGATTGAACCTGGAACCTCCCTCATTCCGTGTAGGGCGTCGTACCAATTCGACCACCGAGGCATATGGTAATATTCATCGCAATAACACACTAAACAATAATAAGATGGAGACACCGATATTCAAGTCGACGGTGTATAATAAACCGAAAATACATATAATTCGCCAATGATATAATAAACATTAAACGTTCATTTCATCGACTGCAATTGGCAAATAATTATCGTGACGATTCGACCTTTGGTTTTGGTATGTACATGTATCATTATCAAAATAATCAAGAATATAAATTCTGAGTTGTGGACATAATTCCATAAGTCGACGAGATTCATTTTTAAGTGAATCATCCCAAGCTAATCCCAAACATATTTACAAAGAACTATTATCGAATTATCAATTTCATATTTCATATTTCCATAATTTTGAATTATGTTTCCGCAAATTTACAAACTTATTTCCGCATATTTCCATATCATCTGCGTTAGCAAAATATTATCGCACATAAATTAATCTCTTATCCTTAACGCAAGAAATATAAGTAACGCATCTGATATGCAAGTGTGGAAACACATGACGACATAACATAAAACATATATAGAGAGACTCTTAATGAATATAAAGTGTAAGCAGGATTAAAGAACATCCACGCGCAAAAATGGTCACGAGATGTTTAATGAATCTCTCTCTTAGTATAACTAGGACACCCTACATATACTCCACATGTAGCAACGACACACGTTGCAAGAAACAAACAATGTTCAGTCAAGTTTAGTTATAACTATCTTTAATTAAATCTGATGCATATGATAGGTATTTTAACTATTGCGAGATGACAACTCCAAATCTGATATTTGTACAGGTTAATTTACGACTGTATTATGTGCCTGATCATGTTTTATACCTGCATTTACTATTATTATATATGTCTAAGCATATTTTATTCACTTGTGTAATCCGAAAATTACTTAATGGAAATATTATTTCAGGCCATATGGGCTTTCAAAGAGAGAATATTACATATCTATACGTCATAAGATAAGTTTGTCTGCTGCTAATATATATGCCTAAGCATATTTGTTTTCATATGTGCAGTGCAAAGAAAACCCGGTAAAATAATCTAAACTCACAAATGTGATATCTGAATCATACGCATTAGGCCATACTATAGGATATGCTTATTCACTACAGTAGTATATGTTAAAACATGTATTATTACCATAATGTGATATTCGAATCATACATGTCAAGCCATTTAGACTTTCAGCAGTGGAGTATTTCATATTTATGTTGTAAAATAAGTTTGTTTGCAGCAATTATATATTCCTAGGCATATATCATAATGGTATATCCATAATAACAAAACAGCAACCCACAGGATGACCAGCAATGCGTTGCTCTTGTGAGTCGTCTCGACAGGACGCTATCTGTGTAGCATAAGTATTATATTACTTACCAGGAGTTAATTTTAATGTAATAGTCTCGAAAAGACGATGCAGAATCTGTTTTATATGAGAATAGTACCATTTATTTGGTCAGCAATACAAGTCACATGAATAGAAGGCATAACCTCAAGAGAAGAATTGTGATCATATGTCATATCCTTATGCATCATTGAAGATTGTATGTATTTCAGTCATATATTACATATAATATGCACAGTATAAATTTATTTATTTTATTTGCAACGTACATAACATAACATTACAGAACAATAAAGATACACAGAAATCCACAACATTAGACAGCGTGACAGGAGACAATAACTAGGAGCGGAAAAAGATTCGCATAGCATATCAGATTTGAGTAATCACAATACTGTCGATTCGCAGAGTATATTATAATCACGAATAACTTGCAAAATTAATAAATAATGACGCACGGTAGTCAGAGTAGATAATAATATAATGGTTTGACCACAGACTCGAATTGCGACTCGTATTAACAACAATCGTGGTTTATTAAGACACACGGATCCATAAAACCACGAGTCAAGAAAATTCTCGCCGCCAAGAGTAATCCTATACATAACCTAAAATATATCCTATGTATTATATCCGGAGAACCCCGGGGTGTACTTTCCACGCACCCGGTGAGCACGACTCTAATCCAGAATATAAGCAAGATAACGACGTTTGTTAACTTATTATTAATTAGGTTATTATCACAAGGCATACGCTCAAAGATTTCACGACGTGTAACGCGATGTTCCCACGTGACACATCTAGTATATATCGCGCACACATGTAGCGTAGCATACGAGAACATAATGTTACTCATATAACCGTCGCGAGAAGAACAGACATCTTATGAAGCAAGAAACGAAGGAAAGGAATCCGGCAATTATCTCGGGTCTTGCAAGATCACATACGCGACGATTCAACGACACGTAGGCATATATGATAATGGCCGCTCTCACGGCACATACAAGGACGAATATCTGGACAGCGACGGCATTCACTCGGTGGTTAAAAACTCACCGAAAATAATAAAAAAATGCACTGACGATCGTCTTTTAGGCAACAATGTGGGGTCCATGAGGATCCCTGCAATAAAGTCTAAGACCGATCAACTCGTCCATTGAGCCTTTTACGAACTTCTCGCCATGTGCCACACGCATACGTGGCACAAGATTTGTAGTCGATTCTGTCAATAATTATGAAAAATTTATTAAAAATATTCATATCACAATATGCGCATTTGCGCCCAGAATCAAATGTTTGTCGAGTTTCCCGAGATATACATCGGATTGAGAATATATCCGAATATTATAAGTAACATAAGGCATCACTCCATGATAACGTGCACGCCCGTGTACGTGTCCCACACAAAGTTATCCATAAGATCCGTAATAATTATAATTTTAAAGAAAGAAGGATATGTCGCGGTAGAGAATCACAGCGCGGTTCGTCTCATATCAAAAACCTTTCCAAGATAATGCAGTTTTTCAACTCTAGTAAATCACTTGTACGGAGCACACATGAAGACGTCCGTCCTGCTTCGTGTCTCCTGCCGGCTTCGAATCGTAGGGCATATAACAGACCCCACTATCAGATCTCTGACCCCCCGTCGTCCATTTTAAGTTTCAGTTTTATAGCGACTAGGTCGCCGTCACTGAATTGTGGTAATAGACAAGCGTCTAGTCCTTTTGTCACAATGCAGGCCCTTGGTCGTTCTGCATTGTCGGCTTTAAATAACTTACCACAACCACCCAGACCCCTGATGTGTCCCTTAATGAGCCACGGTTCCTGGATGAGGAATAAGTGCTTTGTGTGCATCTCAGCTGCGCACCTGGCTAGTATCGCCGAGGCGCTTTTGCTGTGATGCAAGTTAATTTGAATGAAGGGGGTCTTCGAGTCTGCCATTTTTAGACAGTACCCGTCCCGTCCTCCTTCTTATTTGATGCCCCTCCGCGATCACCTCCAGGCAACTTAACCGTCGCCTGGCCGAGTCCGCAGAAGGGTTAAAGTTGAGCGCTTTAAGAGCCCTCAACACTCCCTCCCCAATAAGAGCAGCGAAGTGGGTGCTCGTGGCATCCCTACTCTTGCTGCCCCTCGCGACCACCCAGTCCGCGGCTTGGAGTCCCTCATTTTGTCTGTCAAGTAGCTCTATCGCTTCCTTGACAGGCATCTTAGGGTCCTCCACATGCACTACAACTCGATGCCGCCTAGGCAATTCATCAAGCCGCATTGCACGCAGCCGAACCCCGTTTAAGTTTATTACTGAAGTTAGGCTTCGAAGCCTCCCTTCAGTTTCTACGTCGGGGCAGTTAAAAATAACTGCACCATCCCTATCTGAGGTGCCCTTGAAGGTGGGAGCTTTAGTACCCCTCGCAATGCTAAGGATACTTTCTCTCACCTTTTCCTTCAAGAGAGCAGCCTCTTTATCGTCCAGCTTTCGATCGGGATACTCCATGGGAACCATGGCCACCATAACTAGGCCAGATGTTGTCTGGGCAAAAGTCCTCTGATCTACAGCGATCTTAGGCCTTTTGCCCAGCTGTGCAGTGATGGATGGACTGGGTGTGCTCTGTTCCGATCTGAACCGTTTGCACGACTCAGCGGATGCTCGCGTTTCCTGCATTGCTGTAGACGCAGAGTTCGGTTCTGGAGTAGGCTTTTCAGCGCCTCTCCTCCCCTCCATCTGCTTCTGTTTATTGTAGCGACGACGTGCCGCTCCACTGAATCTTTTCCGGCTTTTACCAGCTTGTGGTTGGGCCTTGTCCGGCTCCTTCCTCAGCTGCCCGGTCTAGCGTCCTCTGGTCGCTCATCACCTAAGGTGGTTACGCCCTGGAGGACCTCCTCATACTCTGTGTTTTTTTTATTTTTATTATTTTTGTCATCCATTTTTTTCCCACGAGTACCGCGGTCGCGCGATCTCACCCGAACAGAGCCGCGAATGCCCGGAGCTTGGCTAAATACTCTCGGAGGTCGCCCGTTATCCGGGAGGCACCGTTTGTGACGCAGCACCCCCTGCGCCGTGCAGCCATCAGCGCGGTTGCTCACACCTTGGCTTGGGGGGTTCCTTTTGGTCGGGCGCGCCCGGCTACACCCCTGAGTGAGTGATCCCCGTACGCGCCCTTAAGCCCCCCACCCGCCTCAGGGCGGCCACTCGCAGCCCTCGAGAACACCGGGTCCGCCGAGCGCGAGCGGTCCCGTCGTCCCCCGCGTCCCGCGAACCACGAACGCTCATCCCGAGGCTTCGGCAAGGTAGGAACCCGTCGGGGGAGAAAAATAAGTAAAAATGCAATTAAAAAATAGAAAATATTCGAATTCCCTCTTTACCTATAGATCGAAATTTTAGGATTGCTGTCTATAAATTTATCAAATTTTTTGATAGCCGTCGGTAGAGTCTATCTTATTTAAAAGAAATTATTTCAGAAAAAAAATGAAAAAAATCCCTTAAAAAATCGATGTTATTGGAATCCCATCTTCATCAATGGCTTAAAAATTTCGAAACTAAGTCTAGAATTTGTGAGATTTTTTTGAAAAAATCAAAACGGTCGCATTGAGACAAAAAAACATTTTTTACTTAAATCCTTAAAAAAACCGTTCATATTGTCCATTAAAAATTTTTTCGATATTTTCTTCGAAAAGTATAGTGAAAAACGAAGAAAAAGGATTACCTCATTTTTTACAATATCTTTTTTTCTTCTTAAAGTTACAGGCATTTGAAATTTTTCAAATTTTAAACTGCATTTTTTTGAAAAAATCCATAACTTAAGTATGGGTAGAGGTAAAAATCTAAAAAAAATCATGGAAGCTACTTTCATTTAGTATGAAAACACAAAAAATTTTCGGCCAAATAAAAAATGGTCGAGGAAAATCGTCGGTTAATTTGGCATGGAATGCTCCATATATATATATACATATATATATATATATATATATATGTATATATATATATATACATTGTCACGTCTTTCCACTCCCGGAGCGGTCCGGGACGTGTGACGGATCAAAAGGATGAGAGAGGGAAGGGTGTAAGGTCCCTCCGACTGTCCTCTCGTACCGCTCGACAATTATACGCGAAAGGATTGTGTTGGGCGCCAGACGCGTAATTCGCGTCCACTAAAGTACGCTAGATTCACCAAAAATTCCAACCGCGACACAAGACGGAATTAATGCGACGTACGAGAGGTCGGCCAGCTCGACCTAATAGCTATGGGCGGGGTGGATGGAGGGCGGCGCAAGATTCGGCGGGGTGACGCGTAAATCATTCACTCAAATCATTGAAACAAATAAGACGGTTTATTATAATTGACAAAAAAAAAAAGGAAAGAAAGTAACTGAGTCATAAAGAATCGTCTTCGTATAACAGACCGAACATCAAATTGTAGAAACGCGATGGAAACGATTAACACGGTTTATCGTACATGAAAAAGAAACATTAAATCATAGAAACGCGAATTAATCCGATCCGAACATACAACAGAAAAGAATATTGGACGCGAGATACCGTTAAACAATATAAGGTGAACGCGAACGGAAATTTTCAGACGCTAGACGATAACATAAAGAGTATTCCGTCGCCAGACGGTAACGCCATACTACGCTAACACGAATCCTAAAACGTTAACTCCACATAAACGCGAATAACTCATCGAAACTTACATCGAACGCGATCAAAGTTAATAGCCGACTCGAGTCGGAACGCAATATAGTCGCGAAACATAATCGTCGCAGTCGCGATCGAATTCTGTCACCAAAGAGGCTCGAAACCTAACGCCAATTATCGCTGATCCTTCGCTAGGACTAACGCTCGCGAGAACAACGCAACACGGGAGGCTGGAATGCTCGAGATCAACGCGAAATAACGCGCTCAATTGCACGAAACCGGCAAAACCCGACGAGCGAAACGTGATACTAACAAAACCGAAACGAATACAAGACGCAACGCAAGTAACTTAACGAAGCAATGATTAACTCGAGGCGATACGAACACTGTGCACGAGAGACGCAACCGCAAGCGCGAACATTACGCGAAAACCCACTCGCGATACCGGAATTCGCTATTGCATATTATTTAATAAAATCTTTGACTGGTGCAGAAAGAGCAAATATAATTAAAATAGTACTTTCATCGCTACATGAAATAGGTGCCATTATTATTAATATTACTATGGATGGCTGTCCAAGCAATATTACAACAATGCAATGTCTAGGTGCACATATATCTGCAGAAAATCCAAGACCCTACTTTATGCATCCACAAACTAAGGAAAAAGTTTATGTAATGTTAGATGCTTGCCATATGATTAAACTAATTCGAAATGCGTTTGCTACCTGTAAAAACATGCATGATGGCAATGGAAATAAAATAGAATGGCAATATATTATAAATTTAGTAGAACTGCAAGAAAAAGAAGGTCTTCACGCTGCAACAAAAATAACTAGGCGTCATTTAAATTGGCAACAAGAAAAAATGAATGTAAAGCTGGCTGCTCAAACTTTAAGTGCCAGTGGTGCCAATGCAATTGATTTCTGTGCTATAGATTTGCAACTACCACAGTTTCAAAATTCAGCAGCAACATCATTATTTCTTCTTAATATAAATAACATATTTGACTTACTCAATAGTCGAAATCTTCTATGTAAAAATAGAAGTCAAGAACCAATATCATTGATCAATATCGACCGTATTAAAGAAGATATTCAGAAATATATAGATTATTTAAATAACTTATTTATCGATGGAGTGAACATTATGAATACAAAGAAAAAGACTGGCTTTTTAGGTATGTTAATATGTTTAATATGTATACAAAATATATCAAATGAATTGATTGCAACAAAGAAAATGAAATTTCTACTTACGTATAAAATGTCCCAAGATCACATCGAGATGTTCTTCTCAGCTATAAGAGGTAAAGGTGGACATAATAATAATCCTTCAGCTAAACAATTTAGTCATGCTTACAGACGACTCTTGCACCATACAAAGCTAACAATATTACCACATGGTAATACTACTGCGCAAGATGATACTGCTATATTAAATGTTACACATCTCAATAACGGAATAGATAATATTGTCAACGAATTCATGGAATTAGAGGAAGAAAATGACGAAATTTCAGATGAAGCATTTATTACTGAAAACTGGTGCACATCAAATTATATAAAAGATGTTGTAGCCTACATTTCTGGTTTTGTTGCTAGAAAAGTTATAAAAAAGATAGATTGTGCAATTTGCAAAAAATTATTAATTGGAACCGATAATATGTCTGCATTACAGGAAAGAAAATGTAGAGGAGGATTAATAAAAGCATCATACGATGTTATAACATTATGTTACATTGCAGAGAAAGTAATAAGAGGAAATTCAAACGTCATTAATAAAAAACATCCTGCTGAAAGATTAATAATAATTGCTTTATCACATGTATCATCTAATATATTTGATAATGTATTGCATATGTTGGAACAGGCTCCACTCCAAGATCACAGGACAGATTTGATAAAACTTATATTGTATGCATATTTTCAGTTACGATTGCGGCATATATGTACATCAAAAAACTATCAAATACAAAGGATCAGAAGTAAATTTACAAAATTAATAACCTTTAGCAACCAATAAATAAAAGAACTTTTAATATTTTTATTTTGTGTTACAGTCTTTATATAACCTATTTTCTATTAATATTTGATTTATTAATATTTTATTTTCTAATCTATTTTTATTTATTTTACATATTTATTCTATATATTGTCTAAAATACATATTAATATAGCAAGACCTTTTTATCTCTATGTTTATATTTATTTCATACATTTTATATACGTCGCTGTTTATATTTTGTACTTTGTATGCTCACACACATATTTTATATATTTATTATATATTTCTCATACATTTCACGTTTTTCTTTTAAATATTTTTCTGTATACATACACTTAACCTATAACACTTAACAGCGGTAAAATGAATATGGCGACTCTTGACAACCGCTCTAAGTTGAAGTGAGAAAGCAGTAGACACAAAACAGCTTTCTCACTCTGTCCTAAACTGCCAACTTCCGGCTTCACGTCGTAGACGGAATGCTTGGTCTATATTATATATGTCGTTGGTGATACCTAACTGCTTGAATCAAGACGCTTAGTTATTCCGCATGATTGACCAGTTATCATATTTAAAATTGGCGCACTTTTGCATGCGCGTGCGGCCACTGAGCATGCGTATATGGCCACAGGGCATGTTCGTAGTCGCTACGGCTCGTCGGTATGACAGGAATCATAACCTGATTCCTGTCAACTTTAACGATTAATATCTCGCGTCGCGGGGCAGAGCGACGCTTTTTTCTGCCAGATTCGGTCGTTTCACGCAAAAACGCGTCGTTTAAGCCTAAGTTGAACGAAATCGGTGAGGAGGCCACTATTCTGCATATTTACCAATAAAACTACTAACAGAATATATAGTGGCAGACTAATTGATAAAGATTGAGATTCTCCGGGATTTAAATACGGCTCGTGTATCTATACGAGCCGTATTTAAATCTCGGACTTTGTAACGGAGTCTACACACGTATGTGTTTGGCTCGCAAGTCCGGCTCGGCGAACTTGATTCGCGAGCCGGACTCGAACGTTTTTTCACCACACATGAAAGGAAAATATGCGAATTTGGCTCATCTGACGCCGAGCCTCGCTCGTGACGTCCCATCCGAACGAGTAGAAGCCGAGCCAAGCCGGACTTGCGAGCTAAACTCGTACGTGTATAGATCCCCTAAGATAACACAGGACCACAAAAAAAATTTTGGAAAATCAACTGGGATCAGAGTAGGTATTTCTTATAGATTTTGGGTCACTGAATCCGAATTCGTAAACCGTTTTGCTCCATCACGTCTAGATTTTTAAATAATCGAGAAAAATAGCGGAAAATCTGTGAAAATTGAAATAAACATTTGAAGAAAGAGCAAAAGTATAACATCAAAAAAAGAGAAAAAGTATAACATCAAAATGCGGTCACAGAACTGATTTAAATATATTTTGGTAAGTAAAATAAAGTGCAAAAAAGAAGGATGTTAAAAAAGGGCCGATTTTCGCCTAAAAAGGTGTAAGTAAAATAAATAGTTTTTTGTGTAGATTTTGATCTTCTGAATACGATAAAGCTATTAAAAAGTTCGTGGTGCTTGGAGAACATCTCGAAAATTGAGCATAAACGTGATGTATTTACAGAAATTCGGATGATATATGCTATATCATAAAATGTACTGGTGAAAGATTTTTTGGGGAAAGGGGAAAGGGGGAAGAAAGAGTGTTTTGTGTGTGTGTGTGTGTGTGCGCGCGTGCGCGTGTGCGTGTGCGCGGGTGCGGGTGTGTGTGTGCGCGCGCGCGTGTGTGTGTGCACGCGTGTGTGTGCGCGTGTGTGAGCGCGGATGCGTGTGTGTGCGTGTGTGTGTGTGTGTGTGTGCGTGTGTGTGTGTGCGCGCGAGTGCGGGTGCGGGTGTGCGCGTGTGTGTGCGTGGGTGCGGGTGTGTGTGTGCGGGTGTATGTGTGCGTGTGTGTGTGTGTGTGTATGCGCGCGGGTGCGGGTGCGGGTGCGGATGCGTGTACGGGTACGGCGCACACACGCGCATACGCGCACACACACGCGCATACCAGCACACACACGCGCATACTAGCACACACCCGTACCAGCATACGCACCCGCACCCGCACCCGCACCCGCACCCGCACCCGCACCCGCACCCGCACCCGCACCCGCACCCGCACCCGCACACGCACCCGCGCACGCACCCACACACACACACACACACACACACACACACACACACAAAACACTCTTTCTTCCCCCTTTTTCCTTTCCCCAAAAAATCTTTTACCAGTACATTTTATGATATAGCATATATCATCCGAATTTCTGTAAATACATCACGTTTATGCTCAATTTTCGAGATGTTCTCCAAGCACCACTTGGAGAAAGGAACTTGAACTTTTTAATAGCTTTATCGTATTCAGAAGATCAAAATCTACAAAAAACACTATTTCTTTTACTTACACCTTTTTGGGCGAAAATCGGCCCTTTTTTAACATCCTCCTTTTTTTGCACTTTATTTAACTTACCAAAATATATTTAAATCAGTTCTGTGACCGCATTTTGATGTTATACTTTTTCTCTTTCTTTGATGTTATACTTTTGCTCTTTCTTCAAATGTTTATTTCAATTTTCACAGATTTTCCGCTATTTTTCTCGATTATTTAAAAATCTAGACGTGACGGAGCAAAACGGTTTACGAATTCGGATTCAGTGACCCAAAATCTATAAGAAACACCTACTCTGATCCCAGTTAATTTTCCAAAAATTTTTTTTGTGGTCCTGTGTAATATATAAGATTGTTGTACTTACATTTTTTAAGCTTCTTAAAATATCTTGCATTTCGTAACAATGAGATCTCAAAATCTCGGGTAGTCGCAACTCGTGCGTTCGCGTAAATGAGTCACGGTGCGATCTCACTTCGCGTGTACTTGGCGCGATCTTGATTGATAGATAGATAACCTCACTTCGACTCGTGACAGCTCGTGATAATCGTCGTCGAAACCACGCTCGAAACTGGCGACGATACTAGCACCGCTAGTGTCGAAAAAGTGAAAAGGACACGCTACTACTAGCGCCGTGGCGAAAATAGCAAACGGAGAACGTCAACGTATCTTAATAAAAAATTTTCACATTTGGACTTTGCATCGCAATATCTCCGCTCGTGGGACACGTAGCGGAAAAATAAAAACACTTCTTTATAAATCGACCCCAAGCTATCGATCAAGCCTACTTAGAACTTGATCCGTTCACTCGTTATTGAGATCTCAAAATCTGGGGTACTCGCAACTCGTGCGTTCGCGTAAACGAGTCACAGTGCGTCTCGCTCCGCGCGTACTTGGCGCGAGACACTACTGTGTCTTTTGATAAACCATACATAGAATACACTACTTCGCTTTGTCATAAGAATATAAATAAGAATATAAATAGAGAATATACATAGAGAATATAAATAAATTCAAATGAGAATATAAGCGCGACTGGCAATTTCAATAAAGTATTTAACAATTATGCGATACAAATTTTACTCTTTTAACAAAAATAAGAAGTCATAATGTATTTTTCTATAATATTTTCAAGTCTTGTACAAGTTTTTCTTCAGAAACTAATTTAGGAAAGTTATAAAACAATTGCTTGATTTTAAAGGCACGAAAGATAACATTTTTAATTGTATTATTTTTTATTTCAAAAAAGTTAACCATTGATAATCGCATCTATGCAGGTCAATATATGTTGACAGTGACGTCTACACTAATGATGGAACTGCAAGACAAAATAATTCTTTCGGTTCGTATGATGAGTTCGTTAATCGAAATGACTACTCTGAGTAGGCATCATATCGAATTGTACAATACAACAATTCAATGGTTAAGACGTATCAAGCCGGTCTTGGAGCGTAGCTCCACGTTATATGAGCAAATGAAGTTCGAGTTGGAAGAAAAACTTCAAGAGGAAGTTGTTATCTTAAATGCATGCGTTGAGGAAATGTTCCCTAGGTATGTGTATATCACATAATTATTTATATATAGGTACCTGTAGAATTAGAGCTTTTTATTGAATTAAGTTTTCTATTTACAATAAATTAAATAAAGGTATACATATTTAGTGAATATCTTACAAAGTATCTCTTTCAGATTTTAATGAGACAGGGTAGACAAAATAAAGCAAAACTTTTTTCTCTAGAACCTATTTTTGGAGATAAAAATTCGTCACGTTTTATTTTGGCTACCCTGTGTATTTTCAAGAAAAAGTGGAAAGTTCTTTTAAAAAATTCAGTTTTTTGTCTTTTGGAGCAAATATTGTTGAAACTACAAAAGATTAAACAAATTTTTTAAATGAAAATAAAATGGTTTTAAAAGTACTTTATAATGATACTTTTAGATTTATCCAAAATGTTATAATTATTAACATACTTTCATTATGCACTTTTTGTAATCTAAGAAAACTTTTTTAAATGAGAGGTTTTATACCAAATTCACATTGTCTAATTGTAAAAAATTCATATTCTGACATATGGACAAATCGAAAAATAGAGGCATGCGCACTGTACTACCTGTGCTAACCACTAGCTACCTACCTGATCAATATATCCATACTATACATTTTCTTTGTACTTTATCATTATAAAAGATGATTATTAAAGACAAACACAAGGAAGCTTCATCATATAATATTGTTACGCGCCGACGAGCGTTCGCCACACAATCACTCACTTTCACACTCGCGGCGCGTGTCACGACACTCTCACACAAATAAGATGACTCGTTTAGAAAATCAGTAGCTCTTTATTACGACTCTCGGTATAATAGAGGAGCTCGGGACGACACGTCCGAACGAGACGCGTCCCAGAGTAAATCTGAACATCAGGTATAACAGGAAAATCAATAGTTAATTGAGCATCACGCAATCAATATTAGTAAACAAGCATCCGTCGCTAAGGACGGTTCGCGACGCGACATTAATAACGGGCGACTCGCATATACGCGCGACACGAGGACAGCACGGGCGTAACACTACCCCCCCTCTTCCGAGATTGTCGCCCCAGACAATCCGGGAGGGTAGTCTTTTGCGGCAGCTTCTTTTGCGCGCCCCAGGGCGCCGAAACAGTCCTTGCCCTCCTCGAGCTGCTGCTCCGAGTTACCGGGCTCTGTTTTCCTTGGCCCCCGGTAGCCGCACACCAGTCTCCTCCCGAACCTCTTCTGGGGCGAGCTGGCCAGGCTCCCCCTCCGCGGTCCGAGGACGACCCCTGCTCCGCTCTCCCGGCGTATTCCCTCGCTGCCGGCTTCCCGCGATGTCGTCCCAAATCTTCGGACAAGGGGGGGGGGGGAAACTTATGTGGACCCAACGCCTTTTTAGGCTCCCCGAGTCCCTGCCTCAGCATTCGCTCAACGTCCCACGGGAAAACCACACTCAAAAACCGTGGGCGAGGCAGTCTTCTAATGTCACAAGAAGTCTTCGGCCGATGTTCTGCCACGGTATCACCACCACTCACGTACCGTTGACTTCTTCAAAACGCGTTCCTCTATAACGAAAAACAAACAAGACGCACAGAAACGAGAAAACACTTACATAATAAAATGCAACCAAACATCTGAAGAATTAAAAACGAAATCACAACGCGTTGTGTTAAAATCATTTTTTATTCCTCCCTCATTTTCTCTTTTCCATCATCCGAAAGATCCCCCTTCAAAGAAATCTCGTCGAACTTCCCTTTACCTGGAGTGTAACTCTCCCCCTGAATTATTTCCAAAGCCTTCGCTCTTTCGACTGCCTGATATAAGGAGGTTATTCCCTCCATTTGTAATGTCCGTCGGATGAAATGGTCCGAGACAGCCGTCACAAATTGCGCGCACGCGATTTTCTCGCGAATCTCGTGGGTACACTCAGGATACGCGAGGCGCGACAACCGTTCGATATCCGAACCAAGAGCGGCTAAATCCTCTCCGAACCGCTGCCTGCGATTCGTGAGCGCGGAATAATAATTTTGCGTCAAACGCCCATCCCCAAAACGCAATTCGAGCTTTGCTTTCAGTTCCGCGAAATTAAGTGACTCGATGTCCTGTACCGTCTCGAGTATTGTGCGTGCCTTGCCTCTCAGACTTGAGGCGAGCGCGACGGTTTTCGTCGCATCATCCCAAGAATTCGCTCGCGCAATTAAATAAAATTGAGAGAAGTACTCGTGGAGCGGGACTGTCCCGTCATATGTATCGGGCTTCAACTTATACCCGAGCCCGAAACTCGCTCCCGTGGCGGCGTCACAATGTGGAACCCGATTCCCGACGCTGGCCAGATTCGTGCCATCTCGAGTCGAGCAATCGGCGAAATTATTTAGGACACCCGCGAGCGTGCTTCTCGCAATCGGAAATTCATTTCTTTCATTCGCGCCGTCCGCGATTACGCCCCTTCCGGCCGGACGCGCGTCGCTTTCATTCGTGACCCCCGCGGTCGCAGTTCTTTCTGTCGGACGTTCGTTTCTCGGATTAACGCCGTCCGTAAACGCGCTCCTCTCGCTCGGGCGTGCGTCACTTTCACTCGCGTCGCCCGCGATCGTGCCTCTTTCGGTCGAACGTACGCGGCTCTCACTCGCGCTGCCCGCGATCTCATTTCCTTCGCGTGAGACACGCGCCCTCACGTCACTCGCGATTCGCGGCCCCGAATCTCCGGACGCTATATTATTTAAACGACTTAGCTGGAAACCGTTGGAGTTCGTCCCTCGGAGTCGACGGAGCTCCTCCTCCTGACGGCGAAACGTCGCCGTGTACTCCTTCTCCCTTCGGGCCTGCTCCACACGCAGGAGACGAACCTCCTCGATGACGGCTTGGAGCGTTTCGGTGAGCGTCGTGATCGCTGGCGCCTCGGCGGCATCGTGCTGAGGCGTCTCCAGCCGGAGCCTCTTCCTCGTAGCCATACGGATATTCCTGTCCGTCATTCGATTTATCGTGGCTCGTTGCTCGTCCTTTGAATCCCGGACGAGCCCCCAAAATGTTACGCGCCGACGAGCGTTCGCCACACAATCACTCACTTTCACACTCGCGGCGCGTGTCACGACACTCTCACACAAATAAGATGACTCGTTTAGAAAATCAGTAGCTCTTTATTACGACTCTCGGTATAATAGAGGAGCTCGGGACGACACGTCCGAACGAGACGCGTCCCAGAGTAAATCTGAACATCAGGTATAACAGGAAAATCAATAGTTAAGCTTGAGCATATAATATGTTAATATTATAGAACAACAACAACAATAATAATATAATAGTAATTATTTTATATGAAACAGTCATATGGTAATGTATTAAGAGACACGGCAGTGTCTTGTGTCAAGTGTAAGGGAATAATTCCCTGTTTCTGTTGCTTGTGTTTTTTTTTTGTGCATCCAGCTTCAGTTACCATGCAGTTACCATAACAATCGCCGTGTTATTAGTTGTGTAAATCGCCATATTTATTTCCAACTTCTTAACGGAGTATACCAGAGTCCCTCTAATCAAAGTCTGTCCATGAGACAGCATTTTTGATTCGCCATTTTTTTGCAAAAGCAAAAGAACAGAAAGAGAAAGAGATGTAAGAGAGAAAGAGAAAGCGATATGAATGCATATATGAATGTATATCGCTTTCTCTTCCTCTTTCCCGAATTGCAAGTTGGCTAGACTCTGATTAGAGGGACTCTAGAGTGTACCTACTGTTCGTACTTATACTGTGGTACAACAACATTGTCGTGCAATAAAAAGTAGTTCAAGTGTAAAGATTTGCCTGAATTTATTGCCCCGTCTTAAAAATTGTTGTATAAGGCACAACTTGCGTCATGTAAGGCTGAATTAATTGCTGTAAAGTTAAAACCACATACTATAGCAGAGTCTCTTATTTTACTAGCATGTTGTGAAATAGTAAAAATTATGTTTGACGACGAAGCAAAAAAGGAAGTTATGAAAATTCCTCATTCAAACGATAAAATAAAAAATAGAATTAAAAATATGTCTGATGATATTGAAAAAACAGTTGCCGATAAATTCTCCAAACGATATTTTGCTTCACAAATTGACAAGTCCACTGACATTAGCGGTAAAGCTCATATACTAGAATTCGTTCGTTTCATTAATAAAAATCCTTGCAAAGACAAGAAACTCAAATTGTACGGAATTGATGTAATAACTCGTTCAAATGTACTCAAATAATTTAATCTATTATATTACAAAGGCTCACGCTCTCGAATTTTGGCCGTCTTATCATGTCGAAGGCTGACGACTGTCTGGTACATATTCGTCCACCGATACAGTTCAAATTCGATAGGTCACAGAAATAAATATACTCGTCAACCGGCGGGCTTATACACAAATAAATCTAACGATATTCTCGCCAACATCCCGCCAATCACAGATAATTAATTTTCGGATCTGTCATCCATAGGTAATTTACATAATTTCGTGATCGGTCGCTTAATTACAGTATTTTGTGTTTTTAGTGTTACAACGCGCACCTTATTATCTACGCCTGGATGCAGCTCAATGACCTTGCCCATTCTCTATTGTAATGGGGGAGCATTTTCGTTACGGTAAATGTCTACAATTAGGGCTCCAACGAGAAATCAATTAAAAAGAGGTAAATTCTATGTATTTTTGCCCCAAAACTGTTGATAAAATTAGGGGGTCGCGTGTATTTACTAAGATATTGTGGTAAATATTGACATAAAATCATTATTTTCAAAAGTTACTTTGTGGGGTAGACTTTGCTTCACCTTGCACGGTAAACATAATTCTCACAAAAATCACAACGTCACAGTGTTCGACTGACAAGAATCAGGTTATGATTCCTGTCATACCGACGAGATGTAGCGACTACGAACATGCCCTGTGGCCATGTGCGCATGCTCAGTGGCCGCACGCGCATGCAAAAGTGCGCGAATTTGAAACGTATGTATACTTATAATGTATATCGCTTACAATTAGCTTTCAATGATGAACATATGTTTGAGAATGAGATTGTCTGATACGGATGTTGGGAAGGCTAAAACACACGGATGAGTAGATCATACAACGGGTGGTTGAAAGGAACAGATCCGCACTGAGTTTTCCAGATTTATTTCCTTTTACAGAGTCGTAAAGTAGTCACTATGTACACTATTTACACTGCGTTATGTATTAATTGACTGAGCGTGAGAATAACCGTGAGCGTAACTTGAGTAATTTGCGTAAAGTACAGCGTGAGGCCGTTGAACCGGCGACCGATTACAATCAGCAGCCACGTGGCTTTAAACGATGAGAGGTTCACTAGATTACCAACGAGGCACTGGGCCTCAGTTTAACTAATCCGCGTGAAAATTCTTAATGAGGTCCAATACAAGTCTTAATGAGGTCCAATACAACATTTCACCTCCAATATGCGCTTTATTCTTACTGAGTGCCCGACAGAATAAATGGGAATTTAGACTGCCATTGTTCACGAACGCACGAGAATAACTGCCGGAATTCCGGCGATATCGGCAAGGTGAAGGCCGGAGCACGCTAGGGCCACGTGCCATCGCTAGTCGAACCGACCCGCACGATCGTCCAGGAGGTGCTGCCACCTCACTGGGCTAGACTATCAAATTCCTGAACAACATATTTTATATAACATATCAAAGTACATGCGTGGGCGGGGGGGGCTTGCCCCCCCCCCTGCACCCCCCTCTCCCATTGTATGAGTAAACCTAGGAGTGTGGGCGGGGGGCTCCGCCCCCCCCCCCGCAACCTCCCCGTGCACTGGGCGGTGTGGGTTGGGTTGATGGGTGGGCGGGGGGGGGGCTTCGCCTTCGGCGTGCTCGGGAAGGAAATGTATTTCGCTTTAAGCGTGAACGGGGGGGAGCTTCGCCCCCCCCCCTTGCACCCCCCCATGCACGTGACTCTCGCTTTTTTGATCCATATTCTAATAAATACTGTTAAATTTGCACCTAGTAATTTTATTACATAAATATCTGTTCTCATTTTCTTAACAATATCTTAAAAAATACAAGCGACCCCCAAATTTTATCAACAGTTTTGGATTCGAGGGGCAAAAATACATAGAATACCTCTTTTTAATTGATTTCTCGTTGGGGCCCTAATTGTAGACATTTACCGCGATGTGCGATATTCAACACTCCATCGTTTCCAAAAATGTTGTGTTAAACGTTGAAGTAACTGCCATCGGCTTAGTCTATTAATAGAACTCTCGGTAAAATCGACATCCGGTAAATTTGTAAGTGGCTCTCCTATTAAAAAGTGTGCAGGCATTAACGGTTGCAATTCATTTGGACCCGATGGCAACTGATACAACGGTCTCGAATTTAGGCATGCTTCAATCTGAATCAGAACCGCGTTAAGTTCTTCAAACGTGAGTATCGTTTCACCAATTATTCGCTTTAGGTTATACTTACAAGACTTTACACCTGCTTCCCAAAGGCCGCCCCTATGGGGAGCATGAGGTGGAATAAAACTCCATTGAATGTTATTTGACGTGCAGTATTCGTCGATAGATTTACCAATGTGGTTTGTATCTCCTTATACAATTCCGCGAGCTCTCGCTTTGCGCCTACAAAGTTCGTCGCGTTATCACTGTTTTGTGGGCACCCGCGAACCGACGCAACGCAGCTAAGAAAGCATCCGCTGACAGCTGACTAACTGCCTCCAAATGAATAGCCTTCGTCGAGAAACATAAATAGTGCGATGTAAGATTTATCAGTCTTTCGTCCTCTGCCTCTACTTATCTTAATTTGTAATAATCGGCCCGGCGTAATCGATGCCTATGACAGAAAATACTCGTTGGCATCTCAATCTTTCTAAAGACAACGATCTCAATTGTGTCAATGGTTTCGGATTGTTTTTGAAACATGTGATACATTCACGGACTACCTTTTGAGCGATATTGCGACCATTTAAAGGCCAATACCTTTCACGAATTAAAAAACGGGCACAGTAACAACTGTGCCGCAAGCAACAACGTAGAACTACGTCAACTGTCACTATTTCATGTTAAAGTATTCAGCGAAGGAAAGTAGACGTAGGGCTACGTCAACTGTCACTATTATTCAGCCAAAGACAATTGACGTAGCCCTACGTCTACTTTCCTTCGCTGAATACTTTAACATCAAATAGTGACAATTGACGTAGTTCTACGTTGTTGCTTGCGGCACAGTTGTTACTGTGCCCGTTTCTTTTTGCTGTATCGACAAGAAATTTAGCTAAACTTTCTAACGCTACTGTATCGAAGAGATAAGAAATAAAGGGTTCCGACTTGTTTTATCATAAATAGGACTTCTTAAGCCTTAAAATGAGATGTCATTTATTACTCTACGATTATTAGTTTCGAAGATCTAAACGTTCAAAGTGTGACATGTTTTCGTTGCATCTACAAGAAATTTAGCTGAACTTTCTAACGCTACTATATCGAAGAGGTAAGAAATAAAGGGTTCCGACTTGTTTTATCATAAATGGGACTTTTTAAGCTTTAAAATGAGATGTTAATTATTATTCTACGATTATTAGTTTCGAAGATATAAACGTTCAAAGTGTGACACGTTTTCGTTGCATTCGTTGCAGGCTGTGTCTGGATTTACTCCCCCTTATATCCCACCTTATACCCCCCTATACCCCCCTATACCCTCCTTATACCCCCTATACCCTCCTTATACCCCCTACATTCCCCTTATACCCTCCTCCTTACTGTCGACAAAGACGTAGTTCTACGTCAAAAAGTAAAGTCTGTGGGCTCGCATGGAGCATGCGAAGATGTTCTCTTTCAAATAAATAGACCGACATTTAGCAGGCAGCAAAATAGGGTGCTTCTTCGCATAAGTCAATGATAACACAGGCACACCAAAAAAAAATTGGTTGTTCGCTAGACTACACCACCATACCTATATGTTTTCGGGATCGCTGAATCCGAATCCGTTGTCTGTTCACTCCATCACGTCAGGTTTCGTCCCTAACCTAAAAAAATATCTCAAAATCGCTAAAACGGCCCTTTTCATGTTGAGAAATAAAGCCGTATTTATGACTACCATATTTATATGTTTTTGGGATCGCTGAATCCGAATCCGTTGTCTGCTAAACGCCATCACGTCACCATTCGCCCCTACCCTAAAAAAATACCTTGAAATTCTTTTACGTTTGACTCCCTTTCGTAACTTTAGTCTCTTTGAGTAATGGGTTTATTCCAAATAAACGAAAACTAATAAGATATCCCATTTTCAAGTTTCAAGCATCTTTACTAAATTCCTAAGTATCTCTCATCAAGATCATCTATAAGATGGGTTGTTCGTATCTTTTGGTCTAGTTTTGCTAGTTCAACTAGCAATCATATTGAATAAATCCTGCTACAATGACAGATGCTGCAGGGGGGGGGGGGGGTTAGGGTGTGAGGATGAAGCCGTAGTGTGTCCGTTGACGAGTTGACATTGTCCTTGTCAAAGACGGAAAGCCCTCATACTTAGGCCTAGAGAGGTATGAGGGTTACCACCCCTAGGACGGCTGACTCACCTGCGATCGGACCAGGATCCCTAACACGCGGGTTTTTCTGTATCACTATGGCACCTAGAAAACACTTCAAAAGTGAGTATTTATACTCTACTACAATAAAAACACAAAAGTGAGTAATAGGTTTTTGAAATTTTTTAGGTGCCATAGTGATACAAAAATACTCGCGCGTTTTCAATAAGTGTGAAATAAAGACCCTCGAGATAAAAATAATAAAAGTAGAAAGGGCTGTAAGGGTCAACGCGGGTCACGGTGCGTTCAGATATAAGTATGATTTATTCCTCCATTTACAGAAATCCAAACGTTTCGGCTCCTGTCCGAGCCATCCTCAGTGGTACAATATTAAATTATATATTCTCCCTTAACATAGTGAGTTTACTGTTTCAATTTGACAGAAACTTAGAAAGACTAAAAGGTCCAAATCTGCAACGTAATTAAGAGTTACATCATTGTCCTCAATTAAATTCTAGAAAACTCACCAGTTAGTCTGGAGAAAAAATACATCGTGGTCAAACAGAATAATAAGAAAAAGGCAAAGAGAACGATCCGTGCAGAGCGATCCGTAAGACGAGATCCCATCGACACGACGTACAGAGAAAGACTGATTCGGTAAACGTACGCAGATAAACGTCTTATAACAAACTTGACAACGTGTAGGTCATAAAATGTCTTAGTCAAATTTGTACAAATAAATATAAAACGTCGGTCAACAGATCAAAATAAATATTCATAAATATAAATCAGCAGTAATAACGTCGGTCAACAGATAAAAATAAAATTCAAAAAATATATAAATCCGCAGTAGTAAATACAAAGAATTGTAAAAAAGATTGAGAACTTGTGGAAAAGCAAAGCGGCATGGACATGGTTTACAGTTTATCCAAGATAGAAACATATGCATGGTGTAAAAACTCTGTATCAGCCTGAGAGTTCAAACCGTTCTTTTGCAATTTAATATACAGCATCTCTGATACCAATCGCTTCGATAAAAACCTTTCCTTATCCAGAATTTCGACGTTATCCCAGTCAAAATCGTGATTAAAATCTAATCTGTGTTCGGTAATGACGGAAAGATTTGTCGTGTTTCTACGGATATGATTACGGTGTTCAGTAATTCTCGTTTTAAGTTGTCTCAAAGTCTGGCCCACGTAAGTCGCGTCACAATTTTTACATGAAATTCTGTACACGACGTTTTTGTGTGATTGAGTAGGAAGAATATCTTTCTGGGCTTTGATATAATTATTTAATTTATTCAAGCTGTAAAATGACAAGTTGACATTCAAATCAGAAACCACGTTTTTGAATTTCTCCGATATATATGGAACATAAGGTACAGTAAACCAATGGCCACGGCTTTCTTCGTTAGTAGGTGGAGGTTCATTCTGTATGCGTGTACGTTTATAAAATAAAAATTTTGTTCTTGTATTAATAGTGTCGAATATGAATGTCAACGGGTAGTCATTAGACAGCAGAGTGTCAATTATGAATTTTATATTTTTTTGATGGTATCTAGGGTGAGATAATAAGAAAGCCCTATCGACCATGCCCATGACAGTGCCTCTTTTCTGGGAAACAGGGTGTTGCGACATAAAATTAAGATAACGGCCCGAAAACATCGGTTTATGAAACCAATCAAATTCCAGACCGTTGTTGTCTTTAATCAAAGTTACGTCAAGAAAATTTAATTTGTCTCCTCCTACTTCAACGGTAAACTGTAACCTCGGGTGATAAGAATTAAATGCTTGTAAAATTGCGTCAATAGAGTTACGAGGTACAGCCATCGCAATGTCATCCACATATCTGCAGTAAAATGGCAACGTAAAGGTAAATAATTGCAACACACTGTTTTCCAGATCCTGCATAACGATGTCAGCAATGATGGGTGACAACGGAGAGCCCATGGGAGAACCAAATTTTTGTTTGTATATAATATTGTCAAAGGTAAAAAAAGTTGAATTCAAGATTAATTCTATAACCCGCAAGAATTCAACCTTAGGAATATTACAATTCTTAGAGATATGTTCCCATCTGTTAGAAATACTTTCGAGAACTAAATTTGTGGGAATATTGGTGAATAATGAAATAGCATCGAGCGAAATAAAAGTGTAATCATTATTAATATGTATGCCGTTAAGTTTCGTGACTAGTTCAAAGCTATTATTTATGTGGCTATTAGGCTTCGGGGTACTTGTAGAAATAATCTTGTGAAGAAAATGAGCTAACACGTATGTGGGACTATCGATAGAAGAAACAATTATTCTAAAAGGATATCCGGTTTTGTGTATCTTGGGTAAACCATAGGCCCTCGGCAGGACACCATCACTGCATGAATTACTGAACACCGTAATCATATCCGTAGAAACACGACAAATCTTTCCGTCATTACCGAACACAGATTAGATTTTAATCACGATTTTGACTGGGATAACGTCGAAATTCTGGATAAGGAAAGGTTTTTATCGAAGCGATTGGTATCAGAGATGCTGTATATTAAATTGCAAAAGAACGGTTTGAACTCTCAGGCTGATACAGAGTTTTTACACCATGCATATGTTTCTATCTTGGATAAACTGTAAACCATGTCCATGCCGCTTTGCTTTTCCACAAGTTCTCAATCTTTTTTACAATTCTTTGTATTTACTACTGCGGATTTATATATTTTTTGAATTTTATTTTTATCTGTTGACCGACGTTATTACTGCTGATTTATATTTTATGAATATTTATTTTGATCTGTTGACCGACGTTTTATATTTATTTGTACAAATTTGACTAAGACATTTTATGACCTACACGTTGTCAAGTTTGTTATAAGACGTTTATCTGCGTACGTTTACCGAATCAGTCTTTCTCTGTACGTCGTGTCGATGGGATCTCGTCTTACGGATCGCTCTGCACGGATCGTTCTCTTTGCCTTTTTCTTATTATTCTGTTTGACCACGATGTATTTTTTCTCCAGACTAACTGGTGAGTTTTCTAGAATTTAATTGAGGACAATGATGTAACTCTTAATTACGTTGCAGATTTGGACCTTTTAGTCTTTCTAAGTTTCTGTCAAATTGAAACAGTAAACTCACTATGTTAAGGGAGAATATATAATTTAATATTGTACCACTGAGGATGGCTCGGACAGGAGCCGAAACGTTTGGATTTCTGTAAATGGAGGAATAAATCATACTTATATCTGAACGCACCGTGACCCGCGTTGACCCTTACAGCCCTTTCTACTTTTATTATTATTAGTTTTCGTTTATTTGGAATAAACCCATTACTCAAAGAGACTAAAGTTACGAAAGGGAGTCAAACGTAAAAGAATTTCAAGGTATTTTTTTAGGGTAGGGGCGAATGGTGACGTGATGGCGTTTAGCAGACAACGGATTCGGATTTGGACACCGTTCATTTGGACACCGTTCATTTGGATACGGTTATTTGGACACGATTAATTGGACACCGTTTATTTGGACACGGTTCATTTGGACACCGTTCGTTTGGACACAATGCATTTAGACACTGTTCATTTGGACACGATCAATTGGATACGGTTCGTTTGGACATGGTTCATTTGGACACGGTCTATTTGGACACGGTTTGTTTGGACACCATTTATTTGGACACGGTTCATTTGGACACGGTTCATTTGGACACTGTAAAAAATACGGCCTTTGCAGTTGGACACGAAAAGGCGCGGCCTGTGCAGTTGAACACCGGAATGCGCGGCCTGTGCAGTTGGACACCGAAATGCGCGGCCTGTGCAGTTGAACACCGAAATGCGCGACCTGTGCAGTTGGACACCAGAATGCGTGACCTGTACAAATGTTTTCAAGATACGGTGGTAAATGTGATAAATTATAGCAAATTTATCAATTTTACCGGTAATTGTAACCAAGACTTTTTGGTAAAAGTAATAAATCTTTCATTAATTTTGTTGTGGGTAGGAAAGAGTGAATCTATGGTATTCACGCATATACCTTTCTATCCACACAACAATTGGGTTGGGTTAGGTTACTTTTTTTGGAGGTGAAGCTTCCCGCAGGAGGTCAGAACCTTTCTACGCAAAACGAAGTGCCATATGGGTATACAACTTTCCACACGTGGAAAATTCACGCATGTACTTTGCAAGGCACACTATGGATCTAGTTTAACGGTAGTGGAGCCCCGCGCAGAGGGGCGAAACCTGCTGCCTCCACGCATACATTTTCCACGCGAGACGAGTTGCCACATGGGTTTACATCTTTCCACGCGTTCTATATGCATTGAAAACATTTGTACAGGTCGCGCATTCTGGTGTCCAAGTGCACAGGTCGCGCATTTCGGTGTCCAACTGCACAGACCGCGTCTTTCGATGTCCAACTGCACAGGTCGCGCATTTTGGTGTCCAACTGCATAGGCCGCGCATTTTCATGTCCAACTGCACAGACCGCGCCTTTTGGTGTCCAACTGCACAGGTCGCGCATTTTCGTGTCCAACTGCACAGGCCGCCTTTTTTACGGTGTCCAAATGAACCGTGTCCAAACGAACCGTGGCCAATCGATCGTGTCCAAATGATCGTGTCCAAATGAACGGTGTCCAAGTGCACTGTGTCCAAATGAACGGTGTCCAAATAAACGGTGTCCAATTGATCGTGTCCAAATGAACGGTGTCCAAATGTACCGTGTCCAAGTGCAGGCCACTCCTATTAACGTAGGTATTGTCATTCAATGATAGGCCCGAACATGTTTTGGAAGAGGGATTAAAAACAACACGCAACTTCGTCGTGACAGTCGACTTTCGGAGCACTCCGTGATGCGGAAAATAAACACCCTTCTCGGCTTCGCTCGAGCTCGTTGGAAGAACAGTCATGTGCTTTAGATCTATGTATTCTTGCATAAATTCTTTATATAATTTCTCAGAATATTTATTACCCTTGAATTTCCGCTCTAATTGTAGTAATCGTTTTTCTGCAATTGCTTGCGATTTACCGAGTTTCTCTTTATTCTCATGGAATGGTAATCGGACTATGAACCTGCCGGTTTCATCTCGAGGACGCGTTTTCTTAAATATTTTTTCACATGCCTGTTCCTCACTTGACAATTTTATTATCTTATGACTAGGATACTCCTCTACCTCCCAAAATTTTTCTATTAAATTACTTAATGCATCTTGAGTTGTTAAGCAAACAGAATAATTGACGCTTTTATTCGAAACGTACTGGGATTGAATAGACCCTGATATTATCCAACCGAGTTTCGTGTCTTGTAAAGTCGGCATATTCGGACCAATTTCAATTTTCGCAGGTTTTAACAAATTTAAGAAAAACTCACTACCGAGAAGCATCTATTCGATCGGGTTGGTGATATCGAGGATCGGCCAACTTCAATGAATCCGCTATGGAAAGATTAATGCGAGCAGACGGCAACTCTTTTGTAATTTTCGGAACAATCAAACAGAACGCATTCAAACTATGACTTGTTACGCGCGAATGAATGACAACTCGACAACCCTGATTAACCGTGCACTCCAAATTGTTTATTCTTGTTACCGCTTATTACCGCTTCTTGAATTGACTCTATCTTTAAATTTAATTTAGAGCAAGCCGCCTTTGTTATAAAATTAGCTTCACTCGCGCTATCAAGAAGCATTGGAATATCTTGAGCGAATCCGTTCGCGTCCTTCATTAAAATTAGGCCTGCCCTCGTAGGTTTCGAAGCATGATGCACCTCTAACTCGCCGCTGTTACCTTGACGATCCTCCTTACAAACCGCCCCTGGAAGTGGCACCGCAGGTTTTTTACCTTCCTTATGACACAGCGTGTTATGCCTTCCCGAGCACAGTCTGCAGGAGCTCGCCTTACAAGTTTTTGCACGATGATTATTCCTTAAACAGTTGGAACATTAATTTAATCGTTTTACCTCGTTAATACGCTCCTGAATCGGAAGTTTTAAAAACTTTTCGCATAAATATATAAAATGAGACCCATTACACGCGTAGCATCGCCCTGCCGATGATGATGATGATGATGATGATGATGATGATGATGATGATGATGTCGCTAAAACTTGCACATAGCTTCCTTATTATTACAGATCGCTACTATTGCTCCTATTTTATTTCATTCACAAAGCTCCTCTTTTGAGGAAGCTTGTACTTTATTCGATGCATAATTATTAGTATTTATTAGTTTGGCTTCCTCATAGAGGAAGCTTTATGAGCGAAATAAAATAGGAGCAACGGTAGCGATCTGTAATGATGAGGAAGCAATGTGCAAGTTTCTAATTTGCACTTTTTTTTTAATTTTTAATTTAATCTTTTTATGAATTAATAGAGGGTTAGCTTATTGTTAGTAGCACAAGTGGGGTTTTACAATCGACGCAACGTCAAATCGATGTTGACTTTAGGAGTTCAGGCTACATGGTCCATATGTGGACTTTGCATATGGACCTTTAATAGCATATAAAGCTGGGTCTAAAGTAGGTATTATTTTGAGAGATCTGGGCCGGGTGCTCCGAGGGAGGAGCGGGGCGGGAGGGACTCGAGGGCGAGGGGGGCATGGGAGAGGGGTTTGTCAGGGCGGCCAGCGCGTCGGGGCACGTTCTATAAACATTTATCATATCGATGTTCGGCCGATATAATTTATAAACATTTATAAACATTTATAAACATTGAATAAACATTTATAAACATTTATAAACATTTATAAATACTTCAGATGCGAGCGCCTATAACAGGTTAAGAGGGTTTATCAGGGCAGCCAGCGCGTTGGGACACGTTTTATAAACATTTATCATATCGATGTTCAACCGATATAATTTATAAACATTGAATAAACATTTATAAACATTTATAAACATTTATAAATACTTCAGATGCGAGCGCCTATGACAGGTTAAGGGGGTTTATCAGGGCGGCCAGCGCTTTAACCGTCGCGGTGCTTTCATCATGTTTTCTTCTAGGAAGAGACGGTGTCGTTGACGATTTAACCATCGCGGAGTCCTCTTCATGTTTCTATCTAGGAAGAGACGGTGTCGATGACGATTTAATCGTCGCGGACTCCTCTTCATGTTTTTTTTTTTTCTAGGAAGAGACGGTGTCGATGACGATTTAACTAAAAGCGAGCGCCGATGTCCGGCTACTAGAATGTATAAACAAAATATGTCTAACGGTAATTATACAAATGCATCGTCCGTCGCCAGGATGATTGATCAGTCTACGGCTAGCGTTCGCGACGCGAACGTTCATACTTGGGAGTTTTTTTGTATCAAGTGGATGGTATAAAGGAAAAAAGTTTTTTCGTAACAGTGAGCATAAACAAAATGGAGATAGACGATAATTTCGATATGGATGTAGATTCATCCGACGAGGATCGTCCGATGTCATCGGACAGCACTTATAACAGCGATGAAGACAATAATCGTGAACAAGTTATCAATAAAATAGTGTCGCGTCCGGAAATTTTAGCGCTAAATGAACATACGAAGTGCTACGCCATTTATTTCTATTATATTGACGGTTCATATATCGTATGTGCTTCGTGTATGCTATCTATAGCGGTCTCTGAATCTGAGCACATATATGCTGTTCGAAAGCATGTAACCGAACCGTACGATGTAATAAATGGTCGAACCTGCCATAATTGTTTAACTCCATTGTACCAAATATTGCCGTGCAATATGTGCCCGATTTGCATGAAGTGAAAAAAACATTAGCTTTCGCGACGTGAACGTTTTTCATAACAGTTGAGCAAAAATGTCATCGGACAGTGATTACTTCAGCGATGAAGACGATGGTCATAAAGAAGTCATCGATAAAGTAGTGTCGCGTTCGGATATCGTTGCACTAAATTTACGTACGCAATAAAGAGTGCGCAATATACTTTTATTATTCAACGGGTGGTGCACTTGCACTATGTCCTTCGTGCATGATAGCTGTATCGGACCTTGATCTCGGGCACATGTACGCTGTCAGAAAACACTTCGTTAATTTACGCGATTCGATGCATTACCGCGCCTGCTCAAAGTGTCGAGAAAAATTGTACATGACATTTCCATGCAACATGTGCCCAATTTGCACGAAGTGAAAAAAACATTATCGCGAGTGGGACATTATATATAACGTGCGCAACATGGAATGGACAAGTGACGAGAGCTCATCTACAGAGTTTCCAGACTCTGAGGATGAGTATATAATGAAAGATGTCACCGATGCTTTGCGTGAAGAAGATCAAGGAGTAAAATTAACGGATGTGCGACGAATATCACCGGTGCAGTTTCTTCGCGACCGCGAACTAGGTATACGTGGAACCAGTAAGCGCATCGTTAGACAAGGAATCGGTATTAACGATGATCTTCCTTATAACTGGAGGTCTAACGTAAGACGAAAAGTGTATCGATGGCTGCGGGACAAGTGCGTTAGCGAGAAAGAATCACGTGCAGCTCGCTGTGCTAACGTTGTGCCACATCATATTAAGCCTATTGTTGACTATAGCTATTGGACGACTAAAATTTATGAAAAGCTCAAGTATGAGTGTGAAGTTGTATACATTAAGATTCGTACAGGTAGTGGGAAGTACGTCGAATTGGCGGTGATGAACAACTCTGCACATCGGTCGATGTACCCTTACTCTATCACCCCTGATCCTAACCGTACATTGATACTTCTAAGAACTGGTGTACGTGAATTTAATGATTTTATTAATGATTGGCACTTTAATGTCCCCTTCTTCAGTCTTCATCGTTTTATGTATAAGCTCTATTGCTTTCAACATTGCAAGCGATGTTGTTCAGCGTGTGATCGAGTCACGTGCAAGTGCTCTTCCGAAAAATGTGACGTGATCTAAAAATGGTGCGGAAAAAAAAATGGAACATCCCGATGAAACGGAACGCGACTTGTTGGAACAATCCGACCAAATCGCTACCTTGAGCGAATATTTTGCATGGACACAGCGATGCGAGAAATTTATTGAGCAGCTCGAAGAAGGCTGTCGTTCCAAGCGTCCGCGGCTCTCAATCGGACACAGACAATCTTTAGTGGCAATAATCGCGCGACTCGAAGGTGCGAAGACACGATTACAGAGATTACGTTTCGTACATATCGGTGGTAAATACGCGGCGGGAGGTAGTAGTAGTGACGATAACGTGGAAAGACTCGTTTGGCGAGAGATCGATACCGCGTTCGAAAGCCGTGTATTGACCGGTGCGGTGATAAATACCAATCACAGTCAAACCGCGACAATTTCTCAAAGATGCTGGAGTCATCGTGCTCGATCGTGTGCGGAACGTCATGCAGAGACACGCAAGTGTAAAGATAAACACTGTGTTCAACGGTGAGTTTGCGACGGGTGACAAACGTGCGAACAAAGTATCAACACGAGAAACGTGCGAACTCTTTCGTTCGTCCGATCGGTCCGATCTGCGCGAGTGGTACAAGCGACACGTTATCGAGCATACTTTATCATCTTTGGAGGAATTTCAGGAACGTGACAGCGGGTGGGCGTTGTCGCGTATACTCAATTTGACAGTGAACGTGAACAAGCACAATCCTTTGCGCGCGGGATGTTACATCGATTTACCTCAAGAAATTAAATTGAAGAAAGCGGTGATCAATGTGCAATCTATGGACAATGCGTGCTTCGCGTGGTCTGTGGTCGCCGCGCTGTATCCTGTCAAGGACCATACATATCGGGAATCTTCGTACCCTCATTACACAACAGTATTAAACTTACAAGACATTGAGTTTCCAATGACTTAGAAACAGATTAAACAGGTTCGAACGACTCAACGACGTGTCGATCAACGTATATACTGTCGAGGGAGAGAAGACGTCAAACGTTCTCCCGATACGGCTCACCGACCGGAAGATGGACAAACACGTAAATCTGCTGTACGTGCAGGACTCGCGAGACGATAACATGGGCCATTTCGGTGGATAAAAAATCTATCGCGTCTCGTTAGCTCACAATTGAGCAGGCATTACGATCGGAAATACTTTTGCGATCGGTGAGTACTTATACTCCTTTTAATAAAATTATAAAGTTATAAAATATTTTATTTTTATATAAAATTTACAAAAAATTGTGTTTTTCTTTTTTTGCAGTTGTTTACATTATTTTCGTTCGAGCCAGAAATTGGAAGCCCACGGTGTAGACTGCCGAGAGATAAACAACTGTGCCATCCGACTACCGAGCGAGAACGACAAGTGGCTGAGTTTCAAGAATCACAGCAGGAAGGAACGAGTTCCGTTCGTCGTGTACGCCGACCTGGAATGTACCCTCGAGAAGACGGAAGCGGATCCGAGAACATCCACGTTCAGGTTTCAACATCATCGGGTATTTAGCATAGGATACTACGTGCGGGGCTCGTACGACGACTCGTTATCCGCGTATCGGTTTCGCCGCGATAAGGATTGCATCGCGTGGTTCGCCGAGAAATTAAGACGTTTAGCACACGATGTAAAGACTATCTTGTCCGCTAATGTACCCATGACGGATTTTATGCGAGACGAATGGGAGAAATTTCACAGCGCGACGCACTGTCACGTGTGCGAAAAACCGTTCGAGCCAGACGACGTGCGAGTACGCGATCATTGTCATCTGACCGGTCGTTATAGAGGTCCCGCGCATTCCAACTGTAATCTAAATTACAAAGATTCGCATTGCATTCCAATAATTTTTCACAATTTATCGGGCTACGACGCGCATTTTATTATCACGGAAATAGCTACAGCGTACGAAGGACGTGTAGACTTACTTCCAATCACAAAAGAAAAATATATATCGTTCACGAAACACGTTAAAGATACCGCCGAAAAATCAGATTCGCGAAACGACATAAAATTACGGTTTATCGATTCATATAAATTTTTGAGTAGCAGCCTCGATAAATTAGCATCTTTTCTATGCAGAGATAAGTTAAAAATTGTACGCTCTCAATTTTCACAATTATCGACCGAGGATTTTGATATTTTGACGCGAAAAGGTGTCTTTCCGTACGAGTACATTGACTGCGTCGAAAAGTTGGAGGACTCGTGTTTACCACCGCGCGAATCGTTTTACAGTTCCTTGACCGGTGACACCGTATCCGAGAGCGATTACGAGCACGCCGCGAACGTCTGGCGACGGTTCTCCGTTCGAACCTTGGGCGAATACAGCGATCTGTATCTAAAGACCGACGTCTTGTTATTGGCCGACGTTTTTGAAAATTTCCGCGACAGTTGTATCGCGAGTTACGGACTTGATCCCACGTACTACTATACTTTGCCAGGTTTTACAGGGGACGCCATGTTGAAGTATACTCGCGTAAATTTCGAACTGCTCACCGACATTGATATGATTATGTTCATCGAACGCGGTATACGCGGTGGCCTGAGTCAATGTACCGGCAGATACGCGCAGGCTAATAACAAGTACATGCAATCTTACGATCCATCGAAACCATCGTCGTACCTGATGTATTTCGATGTAAACAACTTGTACGGCTGGGCGATGTGTCAACCATTGCCCTACGTAGATTTTCAATGGGTCGAAGACGCTTCGAATTTCGAGTTTAGCGCGATCGCTTCGGATTGGCCCACGGGTTATATTCTCGAGGTCGATCTAGAGTATCCGCAAATAAATTTTTACGATCTCTGGGATTCGCGGTACGAAACATCTGAACGCGTGAACGATGACTGAAATTCTTAACATCGGAGGCGAGCCGGTTTTTGACGATCGCATCGTCAAGATCGAGACTCACACGTACAACTCGTACGCCAACACAACGTTCGAGTACAGTGACGAGATACGAATACCCATACAACAGCAGGATCTGTATACGTTGCCGTGCGAAAGTTTTCTCTACGTCGAAGGAACATTGACGGTGACCAGAATAGCCGGCCAAGCCGATAACGTGGTATTGGGGAATAATTGCGTCGCGTTCATGGTCGATGAGATTCGATACGAGCTCGACGGCGTGGAGATTGATCACTGCAGAAACGTAGGAATAACCAGCACGCTGAAGAACTACGTAACGGTATCGTCCGATAGAAGCGTGATTCTGAGAAACGCCGGCTGGGATCCACAGAATAACCCGAATGGATACTTCAATTTCTGCGTACCGCTCAACACGTTACTAGGATTTTGCGAGGATTACAAACGCGTGGTGATCAACGCTCGTCACGAATTAATATTGATACGATCGCGCAACGACAACAATTCCCTGGTGGGAAGTCTCGCGTTGGAGCCTACTAGCAAAATACTCAAGATACAATGGCGAATGCCTCACGTGGTATTGAGCGAGATCAACAAGCTGTCGATGCTGCGCGCCTTGGAAAAAGGACGATATCTAAGTATGGGTTTCCGTTCGTGGGATCTGTACGAGTATCCCCTGTTGCAGAACACGACCAAGCACTCGTGGGCCATTAAGACCGCGACTCAGCTCGAGAAACCGCGATATGTCGTCTTTGCTCTGCAGACGGGTTGGAAGAACGTCATGTCCGCGGACACAAGCCGATTCGACGACTGCAAATTGATCAACGTGAAACTCTATCTAAACTCGAAAGTCTATCGGTACGACGATTTGAATTTGGACTTTGGTAAACACAGATGGGCGATTCTGTACGATATGTACGCGCGTTTCTGTAAGGGCTATTACGGATACGAATATCTCGAGCCGAGTCTCACCGTTTCGACTTTTCTACGTAACGGCCCGTTTGTGATCATCGATTGCTCTCGACAAAACGAATCCGTCAAAAACGCCACCGTGGATGTCAGAATAGAATTCGATTGCATGGAGAACGTACCGCCGAATACCTCCGCGTACTGTCTCATCATTCACGATCGCGTGATCGAATACAATCCGTTGACCAACGTAGTGCGCAAAATAGTCTGAGTGTTCGCGGCAACGTCAACGCAAATTTTCTCTCTCTTTCACTCTCGATACAAATTTATGAGAAGGGAAAGGGGAGCAGGATATAAATCAGAGTGTCGCGAAACGCGCGTCATTCCTCTCGATTCACGATCGAAGAGAGAGAGAGAAATCACGTCATGTCCATACCAACGTTCGTGGACCTGCAAGGTTTCGTCGTCGGGATGAAATTTGTCGTGAAGGAGGTAGCGGTGCTGAGAAAAGGCTGCGTTCTGACGCATCACATCTTTAAGTACCCCATACCGTGGAATCTCCTCACAAAATCCGACAAATCGTGCGCTTCCTGGTTGATTGCGAATCACCATGGATTAGGATGGGAAGACGGAAACGTCTAATTACATCAGCCGTGCTTGGTATAGAAGAAAAAAAGAAGACGACGACGACGACGAGATGCCGACTCTCGTGTACGTCAAGAGATGTCAGAAACGAGAATGGCTGGTGGATCTGCTTGAGAATAAAGCGAGAAGAAGCCTTATCGTCGAGACTCTGGATGCGCATTACGAAGATATCGAATTTTTGAATAAACTAGATGACACCAATACTATGCGATGCGGAAAACACATCAAGAATTGCGCATTGCAAAATGTAATAAAACTATTTAACTGGTGGTCGCGCGCGACGCCAACGTCTATTTCCAATGAAATACATTGTTAACGTATAACGATGATCGTCAGAATTAAAAAAATAAATTTTTATATATATGTGTAAATTTTACAATGTTTTTATTTCCTTTCCCCATTAGTCGATAATGTACAAAATTAAAGAATAAGTAGGTATACGTGACGAATTCTAACTCGAGAGCTTCGAGGGGGATATCAGGTTTCAGCGAACATGTCTGAACATGTTTCGCGGCTGATGTCACATGGGAAGAGGAGGCGGGGGGGGGGGGGGATATACGTCTTAATAAAGAAAAAACATCCTACCTTAGTCCCCTCTCCTAAATTCCAGAGCCCTGATTGCGCGTAACAGAAACGTTAATTCCTCCTCCCCCCTTTCATCATAGTTTTGGGGGTTATCGCGTATATTCGATTTACGACGACGATCAGTCTTGCATCGGCCGCTTGTATCAACGGTCCGCTTCTCATAACCGAGAGAAAAAATGTGCTCCGCTGAAGGAAGCAGCAGCGGTGGCAGACGCATGAATTATTACGTACCCATTCACGATGATGATGAAACTCTATCGTGCGAGAACAAGTGTAACAAGTAAGTTTTCGTTTTTTTTTTTCTTAAATTATAAAGCTTTATATTTTTTATATTTGCAAATTGTAAATTGTATTATTTTTTATTACTAATTTCATTATTTTTTCTACAGCATTTCGTTGGAGCGTCGCGCGGTTCGTATACTCAGCAGACGATACGCGTTGACAGCTACTGGATACAAATTCCTTGAAGTTGGCATTAACGTGGGTCCACCGAGTTACGTGGAGATCGTCGTAGTAGATCATCGAGAAACGGAATTGATACTGTCCCTCGAAACGTGGAAGGGATTCTACGAACAACGACGGAACATTCAGAATTTCCTTCGATACTGTAAAGATACGTGTGATTTTATAAGCGTTGGACCGCTAACATTGAGAATTTGTACGATTAACGGCGCCGAACTCGTACGTCTCGAGTCTTTAAACGTACGCTTAACGATGACCGAATCGACGTTACACCGTATGCTCGATCTTGATCTGTGCATCGACGCGATGTTCCATCGATTGAGTAGAATTGTCGAGACAGTCGATGTCAAGTTCACGCAATTCTCCAAAATCGCGTCCACTGTAACGGATCCTGCGCAAGTATTGAATGTAATACGCGCTAGCGATGCCTTCGATAAACATCAGCTCGTCGATTGTGAGCTCGCATCTTTATTTTTTAGTGCGCTTCCGTAGTACGTAAGAACAAAAAAATATGTAAAAGAAGAATAAAAATGTATTTTTTAAATATAAATCATGACTTAATTTCTTCACACGCATTTCCATTCGAGCCGTTCGATGTTCCGATGAACGTCGACGCTCGCCCTTATCATCGTTGTACAAACTGTTATTATATCTCTTCTATGGTGACTTTTTACCCGCTCCGTTCTACAACCGTCGTTAAATTTAGTCTCATCGAGTCCGCGAACGGCTGCAGACTGCACGTTTGTGATTCTTTTTTAACGAGTTTTTTTCTGTGATGCCTCCGCGCATACCTGACGAAGGCGCGAAGGATATCGAGAAAAGTGATATCCAGGGGGGATTACTTGATAATTTCGAAGACTTTGATAGTGATAGTGACAGTGATAGTGATATTGCTGCTCCCGAACCCCCGCGTCAGCCATACGTCTTCGGACTTGGGCGGGCGCAATTGCTCGCGCATCGCGCGGAGATCGAACGCGGACGCGAGCGGGCGCAATTATACGCCGACTATCTCGCGCAGGGTCAGGGGTATCGTCCTACCGCGGAGGTCGAAAGATTGGCGGACGAGGGGTTCGAGGGGTTCGAGGAATTTAATCACCGCGTGGCTCAACACGCTCGAGCTTTAGAAATCGGGGGTCCTCCCGTCAACCGCCCTCGCCGCCAGAATCAGCGGCAAGTGGTCTTGGCCGCATTGAGATTGATGGCGGAGGGCCTGAATCCGCGGGAAGCGTTATTAGCCGCGAGACTGACGATAGAGGGTCGTGGTCATGGGGCTCCCCCTCGTCGAGATTAAGGTAAATTTTTTTTCTAAATCTAAATTAATAACGCGGGAACGAGAAAGACGTGGGCGCGCGCGATTTTTTCTATAAAGCAAACCTGTCATAGGCACTCGCATCTGAATTCTATCGGTCGAACATCAATATGATAAATGCTTATAGAACGTGTCCCGACGCGCTGGCCGCCCTGACAACCCCCTTAACCTGTCATAGGTGCTCGCATCTGAAGTATTTATAAACGTTTATAAACGTTTACAAATGTTTATAAATGTTTACAGAACGTGTCCCGACACGCTGGCCGCCCTGACAAACCCCCTCCCCTGCTCCCCTGCCCCTGCTCCCCCGCCCCGCTCCCCCCTCGGAGCACCAGGCCCAGATCTCTCAAAATAACACCTACTGTCTAATCTACCAAATCTTACAGAATTACATATAAAGTAGGAGTAGAAAAGATTGAAGAATATAATAGAGTTATAAATAGCCCGATAAAATTGGCGGAAGTGAGAGCAACCACGGACATTTCTCAAAAAATTTAAAATTTTATAAAGAAATAACCCCTTTACCGATCATAGTCAAATTCAACACCAACCTTCCTTTAATCATACTCTAATTAAAAGAAAAAATTTAGCCCGATGTCTCAAAATTTACGGAAGTTACAGCAACCACGGACATCAAATCCGTACGCACGCACACACACCCACACACACACACACACGCGCGCACGCTTGCAAACACACGTACACACGCACACACGCACGCACGCACACGCACACGCACACGCCCACGCGCGCACACACGGACATTTTGTAAGAATGTGATTTTTTGACGTTTTAGAACATTGTGAACACATTGGCAAACTGAAAAAAAAATTTTTTACGAAAACAAAGCTTCCTCTGTGAGGAAGCAAAAATTATAAAAGAATAGATGAATTACTTAATTTAATATAAATTCAATAAATAATTCTTCGCCAGTGATAAAATAATAAAACACGAATACGTCGGCCTAACTGGCAATAATTTTAATCTTAATACAACGAGGTTTCGACCTCTATTTTGAGTCCTTATCAAGTTATAAGTTATTTAGCAATGCTGGAACAACACACAAATTGCCGGTATTCCAAAAAAAACATTGGTGCAAGTATAAATGCAAAACTGAATTGCGCGTCAGGTTTTGGAACTTATAATCATCGTTAAACTATGTAGTCAGGAGATATAAACATTAGAGGCATGACCGTGCCGTACAGAGTCCAAAGAACGACTGGCAAAATACATCATAAACAATCGCAAACTATCGTGAATAATATAGAAGGTAAAGTCTAAAGCGAAAATATAATTCGGTCGTAGACTAAAGGTAGATTTTCGGTATCTTTCTGCGAGTTAATGGCATCTATGTTTTTTAATGAATGTTCGAAATCGAACTGCCTTCAGAATAATAGCCTAATTTCTCTCGAGACGCACTCGGATTATCTCGAATAGTTCGTAATTTGCAGAGCTAAATATATTCGCGTTTCGGAGAATAGTCGCCGTGTATCCGAGAAGTTTCGAGAGATAAACAACAGTCATGCTTCTCCCGCGTGTACCGGTTCTCTCCCTTTGTCTCGGGAACCTCTGAGCGAGAGGTAAACACCCGGGACAAAGAGAAAGACGTATACGAAAACAGCTGATCGGTTATCGGCCCCGAGGACCGCTGAACCGTCTGACATTGTAAAATTACATATGTCTCGGAGTGTCAATGGCCGATTGGCCCAGCGCAATTTCGGAGCGCGAACGGGGGGTCGGAGTGCGAGCTAAAGCTCCGGTCCTCCGCGCGCTACTCCGCATTCGTTTCCGAGTATCCTAGAGAGAAAAGTGAGAATTGCTATCGACAACTGTCCGCCGAATTAGCGCGCTAAGATTACGATTCCGTAGTTCGTGTTCGGTATATTCGGTCGGTCTTAAAGCGTTTCTTTCGCTGCTCTTAAGCGTTCCTTTCGCTGCTCGCTGGATTAAGCTCGTGCTTCGAGTAACGGCCCTCTCCGCGCGCATTCGCCCGCGTGAATAACCAGGTCACGAGAAACAAAGACATTGTAAATAGCTGTACATATCTTCCATTTGAATTATAGACATTTCGTTATGAACTTGGATTAACTCAATAACCTCGAACTCTAATTTCCATAACTCATTCGCGCACAATGAACAACATTTCCGCAATTTCACGTTTTTTAAGGTTTTGTTCTTTGTGTAAAATCTTGGCCTCTTGCCATTTAAAATTGTGGTCAAAATCTAATCTATGCTTGCTAACGACGGAGTGCTGATTGGAGAGCTTGTTAATGTCAGCGCAATGTTCTTTTAAACGCGTCTCCAAGTGTCTTTTGGTCTGACCAATATAACAAGCGCTACAATCAGAACACTCAAGTTTGTAGACAACACACGTGCATTTCTTATTCTCTAGTCTGTCCTTCCCTTTTTTAATTATTGTATCTAATTTCTTGGGTACGGTGTATTTTGCCAGTCGTTCTTTGGACTCTGTACGGCACGGTCATGCATCTAATGTTTATATCTCCTGACTACATAGTTTAACGATGATTATAAGTTCCAAAACCTGACGCGCAATTCATTGTAAGTTTTGCATTTATACTTGCACCAATGTTTATTTTTTTTTTTTTTTTTTTGTAATACCGGCAATTTGTGTTGTTCCAGCATTGCTAAATAACTTATAACTTGATAAGAACCCAAAATAGAGATCGAAACGTCGTTGTATTAAGATTAAAATTATTGCCAGTTAGGCCGACAAATTCGTGTTTTATTAATATAAATTACTAATTTATTTGGTATAAATAAAAAGTCTGTTTATTAAATGAGCAAATATTAATTTTTATTTATTAAATTACTATTTAAAAGTAATTTTGAATAGAAATGATTAATATATAGAAATATTAATTATATGAATATTTGGTTGATTAAAAGGTTCTTTTATTATAAGAATATGTTTATATATAAAAATGAACAAATTGCTTGACCAAGCTATAATAATTTTTAGATTAATTATAATGAACGACATGGATGATGCCAAGCGTATAAAGGAATACATAGAGGAAATGCGGAAGATGATTCGACAATTAGAATGCATGGGAGAAAAAGCTAAGTGGATAAATGCCGAAGAAACACTGTTTCAGTTTCCACTAACCTTATATCCGCGTATCAAGGAATTGAGAGAACATATCTTACTATTTTACATCCTCATTTATCGCGGCTATCAATGGCAGAGAGATCATAGAATTTGGTTGGATGGTCCCTTTGAGTATCTTGATGTTCAGTATATTGAGAACAAACTCAATCAATACTTAATCGACTTCACCAAAATCAATAAACAGTATAAGACAAGAATCAAGATGCAACTCGCAATTAATTATCCATACAGGTTGTAATTTAATTTAATATCACAATTTAGCAAATTATTTTTTACTTGTAGATTCCTTGCATAATTTAAATTCGATTTTTTAACACTAGAACTACCGAAGATTAACCTATACCTAATTCTACCGGGTCAAAAAATTACTTATTTCCGAATAATATTCGAAAAAAAAGTAAAGTACCTATATATTTCATTGTCAGTGAGCTGCAATTCTAAATTATGATTTGTGTGTTTCAAATCTCTTGTACTGAAATATAGATTTTAATAGTTTACAATAACACTCAGAAATCAGTCATTTTAAAGAAAGCAAGTTATAACTTTATGGTGGAGCAAAACTTGACACCTGCTACGAATGCACTCGTTTTATGCTTATTTGCTTGCACATCTTTTTCTTTTTCTCTCTTTCTCTCTCGCTTTCTTTATCTTTCTAAAGCAGGTCGCATGTAGATGCAAACTATATGCAATCTAAGGTGGACATTGGCTCTTGCATTAATCCGTCATATTTTTTCATTTCCCGTAAACTAACACAACAGCAATACATTTCTGATGAAATAGTTTGCCAATATTATATTTTGTATATTTTGTAAGATTTCTATACAGGTGTACTAGACTTGCCGTATTAACTGTTAATAACACATTTCTGAGATCATTTAGAGACAAAAATCCTAATGACAAAATGTCGCGATTGCTACTGTGTTTGAACGGGGAAGATTTGAAGTTTCAATTTGCTTGTAGATATTTTGCGCGCTCAGGTACGTTGCATGTGGAAACGGCTCTTCCATACTTTACTCAACTCGATAGAAATTACTTGAAATTATTATGCACTTTATTTATTTGTACACTGTTCGCAAAACCGACGAGTACCGGAATGACAATAGTTTCTAAATTCCCGGGAAAAAATCTCTTCTAATGTCTTATATGCTCACGCCGAAACGGGGTAGAGCGCTTCTCTGCCTCCACCGAGTGTGTCTCGCCGGATACCTCCTAATCGACACGCGAACCTGCCATCGGGGGTAGAGCCTCCATACTCTGCCTCCACCGAGCGCTTCTCGGTGGTTGGCCCGCGCTCGATTTATCCTTCCGCCTTCCCATCGAAATCCACGCGGTATCTTGCCGCGTCCGCACCACGCGCCATTTTCACGTGCCCCGATCCGCGACGCCGGGAAAATCGGCTCCGCCCGGACCGATCCCTTGTCACGCGAATCGTCCCGCGAGCATTATAATCGCGCATGCCGTTCCTTGTACCGCGCCGACTCATTTCTCGTCCATACGCGTGCATCACGACTCTGTACATCGCGAGCATTTATTACTTTAGAATAAACTTTCTGTTTTCTGTTATCGAAACGATACGCTTCATTTTACCAACCCACGCCTCGCATCTGTTTCTCCGCGCCTCCTTCGAACCCAGCCACGCCGCGAGCTATATCCGCGTATCAAAGTCAGGTTATTTTATATTTAAAGAGGTTTTATGGAATATATAATCATATATTTTCACCTTTATTTTCTTGTTTATATTATATTTTCTATTTCTTATATGTTCATATATAATCATATATTTACTAATATAAACTAATATAAGCTAATATGAACAAATAAGAGGTTTTCTTCCCGGGTTGTCGTACGGAAATATGATGCATGTGGAACTGCAAAGTATTCATGTGAAGCATGCCGCTGACAAATGACATTTCTCGTGTGATGAGAGAAAATCAATATAATCGATACGAAGTATGATGTGTTGCATAAAATGTAAGGAAAAAAAAACTGATGAGAAAAGAAATGCTAACATGTTTGGAAATAATTTGAAATTTTGTTAGTAATTATGATACGGACCATCCTCCGGTGACCTTGACCTTGACATATGTTATCAAGGTCACCCTTCGGAGTGACTTTCTGAAGATTTTAGTCATCGATCATTGCTCATGTTGGAGTACACAGGGATGCAGCAGGAGGTGCACGAATCGTGGTAGCCGGTGTGCAGTAATAATCTCTTTAATCAGAACTATGCGTATTCGGAACTATATCTGTATGTACAGCTCTAATGCCGTGTGCTGACTGGCAAATTATCGTAAATCATGTAAGAGGGGGGGAATCGTCGAAAGCCATGAACTGCGCGTTCGATCCATAGATCCTTCAACTGCGGAATCCCTATGTTCCTAGATCGCAGCGCCTCAGTCACATCAAGCAAGCAGCGTGTGGATCTCCTTTATTGTTCACCAACCGTTCATTAAAAAGTTATTAACAAAAGAAGTTTGAAAAATATAGCAGTTATTTTGAGTATTCAAAGGCATAAACAACTAATATGTATGAGAACATAGTACATGTATGAACGAAAGAAAGTCATTTGTAACAAAGCACCCCCATAAGGGCATCGTTCCTGGCAGTCACCGTCCGGCCGATCTAGCGTAACCGGTATGAGCCCGCTCGTAGCGCCGAGCATCGCCGAAGGGAACCGAACTCCGCTGAATGCGAGCGTGGCGCCCGGGCTCCGTAATTCCGCTCCGTTCCGTTTCACCCCTAGCACTTACTTCGCCCGGGGAATCAGCTACCGCCCACTGAACCGTAGCACTCCGAGGGGGTTTAAAAAGCCGATTATCGGAGCCAGAGACAGACTTCATCTCGAGCGCTACTCCCGATCCGACCGCCGCTGGTCTAGAGCACCGAAGCCGACACGACAACGAGGTTGAGTTATCTCCACCTTGGTCGAGTGATCTCGAACGTCTGCTCGCCCTCCCGAAACTCCAAACGATCCTCCGAAGCACCGGCAAAACCGTGAGGTTGAGAAATCTCGACGCCAATGCCTCCGAATCACGATCCTTCCTGCATGTCGTATGATAATGGCACCGGGCCCGTACATCGATATCTCGAAACCGCGCCGCAATTTGATTCCCGTCGCGTTCTGTACTTACATCCATCATCGCTGGTATTAATTCCGATCAGCGCTGGATCTCCATGGGTCTGCTCCGACCCAGTTGCTGTACATACGTCTATCATCGCCGTGTAGTCGGTTCGACCCGCACTCGGTATCTGTCCATGAATACATGTCCGTCTCCGTTTGCTTGGCATTGTAAATACATATCGTATATTTCATTATAATAAAGTAGAGTTTAAGTTTTCAATTAAAACCCCGTGTTATTGTTTATGGACCTACCTCTCGAACCTCAAAATCCGACGAGCTAGTCCGCGTTTGAGAAAACAGCAGGTCATTATACATTTAAAGCAGTTAAATAATTCGTTAATGTATTGAACAGTCTTTTTATTAAAGCAGAGAATAGTTCATGTTAAATCGTTTGAACGATTTCGCGACCTTCGCGCAGATAGCTTGCCAGGAGAGTAGGAGAAAAGAACACCTTATGTATACGCAAATAATACTTTTTATTATTATATCGATCGTGCACCAGCTCGTGTCACGAACGACGACAAGACTTGACCGCGAAAAAGAGGACGCGTTCGCAATGCGCTCGGCTTCTTGTGACGACACACTCGTGTATTTTCGGAACCGCTGCGCGCATGATCTGACATATATATACATACGCTAGTCAAGCATATTCAACACTTCCGCCGCTTGACTGCTTGTGCACACATTCACGCATACCCATACTTTCACGCAGACGCCTGAAATTCTCCTTTGGTAACGCTTTCGTTAGTATGTCCGCTTTTTGCATCTCTGACGGAACATACTCGACTCGAATTTCGGCCTTTTCGATCATCTCGCGGATGTGATGGTATCGGACGTCGATATGCTTGGTCCTCTCATGGAACTCGGGATTTTTCGTTATTTTGATAGCACTTTAGTTATCTACGTACAAGATAGTGGCGCTATCACAACGACATCCGATATCATTTAGCAGGTTTCGCAGCCATACAGCCTCTTTCGGACGACGCGGCGACGTACTCGGACTCTGTGGTTACCATTTTCTGACGTCGAGATGACCACGTGATTGGTCCATTCGCGAGGCTGAACAAGTACCCGGTCGAACATCTGCAGGTTTCTAGATCTCCCGCGTAATCCGAGTCTGAAAAGCCGATTAACTCGGACTCGCTTCCGCCGCTTCGATACTCGATGCCTATATCTACCGTACCAACTAGATAAGAGAAAACTCTTTTCACAGCTCGCCAGTGACTTAGATCGTGGTTATTTAGGAACTTGCTAGCACTATTTACCGCGAACGCGATGTCAGGTCTTGACATGATCGCGACAAACATCAGCGAACCCACGGCTTCGCGGTAGGGCACGCTCTCACATTCTCACTCTCGTCTACCGGACACATGAGGGTCACATGAGGGTCGGCCGGCACAGCCAGAGGCTTCGCTTCGCTCATACAGAATCTTTTGAGAATACGTTTGACGTACGCGCTTTGATGAATGAACACCGACTTTCTTTCTCGATCGCGATCTATTTGCAGTCCTACGAAACAGTTCCCATCGCTCTGCGTAATCTTGAATTCTTGACTCAACATCGTTGTGATTCGCTCGAGAACTTCCTTGGATTTACACGCGACAAGACCGTCGTCGATAAATAACGCGAGATATACCCTAAAACCCTCGTAATGACCGGTATAGATACATTTGTCCGCACTTGTTTCTTTAAAGTTAAATTGTCGCAGAAAGCCACTGAACTTACGGTTCCAGCACCGAGGTGCTTGCTTTAAACTGTATAGCGACTTGTTGAGTTGACACACTACACTCTCGCCGGTACCCGCACATTCTTCCACTTCGAGTCCTTCAGGTATCTCCATGTGAATCTCCTCGTCCAAGTTCCCGTAAAGGAACGCCGTTTTCACATCGAACTGTGTGAGTTCGAGGTCCTTTTGAGCGACGAGTGCTAGCAGCAGGCGCAGGGAGTCGTACCTCACCACTGGTGAGAACGTCTCTGTGTAGTCTATCCCCTCTCTTTGTTGGAATCCTCTTGCACAGAGGCGAGCTTTGTAGCGATACACGCTCCTGGTTGCGTCTCGCAGCTTTTTAAACACCCACTTGGAGTCTATGGTTTTCTTCTTTTCTTGTTTTGGAACGATTGTCCACGTGGTGTTTCTCCGGTGTGCTTCCAGTTCCTCGTGAACTGCTCCGACCCACTTCACTGATTCTGGTCCGGTTATCGCTTCTTTGAAGTTCGCGGGAGGTTCGTACTCTGCCAGGTTTACCTCGTATTGATCGTACCTGACGGTCGCAGTAGTTCTCGCCTGCGTAGTTGGCAAGGCTCGGTTTGCAGCGGCTGCTGCTCTCTTCTTCCGACTGCTCTTTCCGCCGGTACGTCACCGACCGCAGGTTCTTCTGGCTCGTTTTCGACTGCTGGATCCTCTGGTACCTCTCGCGCCGGGTCTTCCTGCTCTGGTTCGTTGTCGTCTACGTTGAGTCTCCCCACCGGCATCATTTTTTCTTCGCTCTCGACTTCTTTTCCGGCCGGCTCGATCGGACCACACACCTCATGGAACACCACGTTCCTTGACACCGTTACGTTTCTTGTCTCAGGATTGTAGACCCTGTAGTTAGTAGAGTCTCCTTCGTACCCCACAAACAGCACTTTCTTCGACCTCGCGTCAAACTTTCTTGTAAACTGTTTGGGCACGTGCACGAAAGCTTCCGATCCAAACACCTTGACATGCCTCAGATCGGGTTTTTCTCCCGTCCAGAGCTCACACGGCGTTTTTCCTCCTCTTCTTTCCGACGACAGCACTCGATTCTGGATGTACACCGCGGTATTTACTGCTTCCGCCCACAGGAACGTTGGTAAATTCTTCGCCTTCAGCATCGTACGCGCGCACTCGACAATCGTACGGTTGTCCCTTTCTGATTTGCCATTTTGTTCTGGCGTGTACGGTGCACACGGTTCAAACCGTATTCCGTGTGTTGACAGATACTGTGTCATCCTATCGTTGCAGTACTCCCGGCCGTTGTCAGACCGCAGCACCTTCATTGGGCGGCCGAATTTGTTCGCGATCATCCTCTCATATTCTCTGAAACGGTTGAACACGACCGACTTATGTTTCAGAAAGTACACGTGACGGAACCCGGAAGCATCGTCGATGAAGGTTACGAAATAACGCGCTCCTCCTGGTGAGTTCTCCGACATGGGTCCGCACACGTCGCTGTGCGTGAGCTCACCCGGTTTCGTGCTGACTTCTTTATCGACCTTTTCGAACGGCAGTCTGTGTGCCTTGCCTAACTAACAAGCGTCACAGAAAAAGTCTCGTTTGTGACCTTGACTCCTTCCACGAGCTCTTTCTTGACTAGATCACACAACGCACGTTTATTCAAGTGTCCTAGGCGCTCGTGCCAGACCTTTAAACTCGTCGTAGACACGTTCATTTTGCCTATGTTTCGCGCATTTTTCACACGGAAAAACATTCTGTAGATCTCATTAGACTGCTTGACTCCAGTCGCCACGATCTCACCGCTGTCCATCATGTCCACGCAATCACCCGCGAATCTCACTTCTAGTCCTTTCGAGGTGCAAACACCGACGGAAAACAAGTTGCTGCGCACTGCCGGTACATAGAGCACGTTTTCGATTCGCGCCTCGCTCCACACGCCGTTCACGAGTTTCTCGATTATCACAGTGCCTTCGCCGGCCACCTCGCACACGCCGTCATCGCCGACCGATATCGCCGTGCCTCTCTCTGGACGAAACTCTGAGAACCACTCGCGTCGAAACGTAACGTGTCTGGAAGCGCCGCTGTCGGTATACCAGACATTTCTCTTGTTACTGTCGATAATACTTTCTCGTTTATTTGCATAGAGTTAACTTGCTTCTTCGTGATCTCGTGTACTCTACATACTTCAGTAGCTGTTTTCAAAGTTAAATCTGTCTTTGACATAAGTTTACGTTTTAGAGCGTTCTCGATCGTGTCGTTCATTGCACTGGCGCGTTCCCCAGTGTTGACAACCTTCTAAACTTAACACCACTATAACAATTTTGATCGCTCCGCTCTTATGCTTAAAGAAATATACAAACTTCTTTCAACTAAAGTCATCAATGAATCTTTCGACATCGGTCCGCATATATCTGAGTGTATCAAATCTAATAATGCTTTCGCTCGCTTACCACTAGTCGGGAATGGGTTTCTACTTTGCTTTCCCTGGATACACACATCACACGTTCCCTCATCAATGTCAAAGTCACGCAGTTTTCTTCCGACAGTTTTGACCAACTGCTTCATTCCACCATTTCCTATGTGTCCCAATCTTCTGTGCCACACGCCCCTTCGCTTGTCCGCTTCCACCGTTGCGTAGGCGTGCTCCGTCATAAGATCGAGCTCGTAGACACCTCCGTGCGGCCGAGCCGTTGCTACCAGATCTCCTTCTGCGTCGACGATTGTGCATCCATTTTTTGTGATTTTTATCTCGTAATTCTTGCTTGCTATTTTCACTGCAAAGAGTAAGGTAGCTGCCAAGCCAGATATATACATTACATCCTTGACCTTAATTATCTTTGGTTCCGTTGGCCATCGTTTCGATCTCTGCATTTCCTATAGCTACTGCCTGCATTTCGCCATGGTTAGCTGCCGCAACTCTTCTCTTGAACTCCTTTAAATCTTTCAAGCAAGTCATCTTGCCTGTCATGGCAAGTCGGGTCATTAACTTTCCTAGCACGCATCCCCATAAGTCCTCTGCTTCTAAGCATGCCTGCATTGCGAATTTCCAGGAGCTATAGTTTTCTCGGCCTATTAATTTTTCTATCTGCCCGAGGTTTTGACTTCCAGTTTCTTCTATGATGAGAGCACGTGGAACGTCATAATTATCGGCTCCGTTATTTCACGTGGCTCACTACACACCACTGCGGAACTTTTACAATGCCAGAAGTCTTTATTAGCTCACTTTACTAATATCCGAGCCGTCCTTCCTTTTTACTCTTGATATGCACTGCTCACTGGACCCATAACCTGTTGTGAGATTAGTAGACGGAGAGGGAAAGAAGCGTGTGCGACTCGTCTGCTTGCTCGACACAACGTATATTTCCCGACACCTGTACATTACATCTAATTGCTCCAAAATCAAGTCGCGACACTGTACGACAAGCATATAGCGCTACGCCTAATAGCCCGCGACATATAGAATTCGCTATTACCACGTAAGAAGTACATTCATACGCACTCTCCAACATACAGCAATCACAAAACTATGTTATAATTTATCTGTTTATGTTCTGAAAAACGAACGTTATACTTCTTTAAACAAATTATTAAAAAAATTCCAAATTATTTCCAAACATGGTAGTATTTTTGTTCTCATCAATTTCTTTTTTCCTTATCGACATTTTATACAGCACATCATACTTCTATAATGCTATGATATGTGCAGAAAACGAAGACGACCTTCAGAGACTATTGAACATCTTTAACCTAACGGAAAAACAATACAACATGACTATTTCAGCAGAAAAAAAACAAATTGTATGACCACATCCAAAGAACCCATCAGATGTAAACTAGAGGTGGACGGTCAAATAATACAACAGGAGATGAAAATCAGATACCTCGTAATAGATATAACTAGCTACGGAAACGTCGAAGACGAGGTAAGGCAACAAGTAGCAAAAGCAAATAAGGTAGCAGGCTGCCTCAATGATGTCGTCTGACGAAACAAACACCTAAGACTAGACACAAAAGCACGAATCTACAAAACGTCGATTAGACCAATAATGACGTACACATAAAAAACAAGACCAGATACGTCAAAAACACAGAGACTCCTGGAAACTACAGAAATGAAAATACTTCGCCGAATATCAGGGAAAACGCTGCTAGATAAAGAAAGGAGTGCAAATATCAGACGATCATGTGAGGTGGATGACATAAACAAGTGGATGTTACAACGGAAAAAACAATGGAATGAGCATATCAACCGAATGGCGTGTGACAGGTTGGTTAGGGTCACTAGGGATAAATCTCCCATTGGAAAACGGAGCATAGGAAGACCGAGAAAGAGATGGAGCGATAACTTGGCCCCGGACTGAGGAGGAACCGAAGAAAGAACAGGCCGAAGGCCTAACATGGAAGAAAGAAGAAGAAGAAACATCATACTTCGTACCGATTATATTGATTTTCTTTCATTACACGAGAAATGTCATTTGTCCTCGGCTTTACATGAATACTTTGCAGTTCGACATGCATCATGTTTCAGTACGACAATTTAAAAACTATTGTCATCTCGATATTCATCGGTCTTGCGAACAGTGTACAAAGAAATAAAGTGAATAATAATTTCAAATATTTCTATTGAGTTGAGTAAAATGTGAAAGAGCCGTTTCAAGTTTTGACATGCAACGTCCCTGAGCACACGAAATATCGATAAGCAGATTGGTGAACTTTAAATCTTTCCCGTTCAAATACTGTAGCAGCCTCGGCATTTTGGCATTAGGATTTTTGACTCTAAATAATCTCAGGAATCTGCCATTAACGGATGATACGGTAAATCTGATACACTCTGTATATTATACAGGGACGGGTTTATTTTTGCAGTACTGGAAGAATCTCAAAAGTTCATAAGAAATTTTGGAAATGTGAATATATGTAATTAAAATTTTACTGATGTTTCGTGAGGAGTAAAATAACCCGGTATACCTAGGTATATTACATTAAAATCTCAGAAAAAAAAGAAAGAAGAGAAAAATTTATAACATTAATCATATGTATATTTAAATAAAAGTCATGGACAATTTCAGAAATTAAGATGTTTAATAAATACATAACACACACACAATTATAAAAAATGGCAAACAAGTCATTTTGATCCTCACAGTTCTAGTTAAACAAAAAATATCACTGATTAACAATATTGTTGTTTATCACAAATGTTAATTTAATAACTTTTAAGGGGATGCTGGAGCCGCAGGCGAACTCGATTAGAGTCGGTAAAGAAGGCCGGCGAACTCTAACGCGAGTTACAGCGCCCGCCCTTTACCTTCACGGTGGTAGGAATTGGAATCAATATGTCGATAATGTCAATATTTTTAATTCCGTTTCTTACATTATCGTAAATATAATTCTGTATATTGCTCTAATGAGGTATTCATGCAAAACATGAATATATATTTGTACGCAATATTAGAATTACAATTGCATGTATTATAATATGTGTGAACTCACACGCGCGCACGCACACATATTCTAATATACTACATATACTATGTTTACGCGAGCGTTACACACTTCCGTAGTAACTTACTCAAACTATCACAACTTACGATAATTTTCTCCGCGTAAACGGGGGTTCTAGCCGAGATAATTCTTACAAAAGTATAACGCTCCGCGTAAACATAGCAATAGCCATATAAGTACATACAATACAGGAATGTAGTTTGGTATACAAGTACCAAATGCTATTGGGAGGTAATGTACTTCTCAAGCGTTTTCGAGAAATCGGTTTGAAGTTCAGCACGCTACATTAGTACCGCGGCAGTAAAAGGTTCGTCAAGTAATGTCGCTGGCCGGACGGACTAGACTGCGCTACGACTGCAGGTCGCGTGTTCGTCTACTCTCTGTTATCTGTTTCACTCTCTTATTTCTTTTACTATTACAAATAAAAATGTACAGAATGTATAACAATACGCAGACAAATCCTTTATATCATCGAACGTTTTTTTGTCTTTGTCATGAAAAAAAAAATAACAATGCACAAATAATAAGTATATAAATATATGTATCATCTAGGCGGCGAAATATGAAACAAGGGAATTGGAATAAGTTATGCATATGTTTATTGTTTTCTGTATGTATAGGTGTACAAACAGATAGGTACAATGATATAAAAGCAATTATTCGTGAAATAAACTGCATACACAATTATAATTAATTTATTTATTTATTTATTTTAATCCTTGCAGAGGGAAAAGTGATACAGGAGACTTTTTTTTACTTGATTTGGCATCAAGAATATGCTGTTGCAATAGTATCACAACTTTTGTAAAATCTTGAGTATACATCTCTGTGGAGTTTTCATGTATACACAAATGTTTACAAAAATTGGCGTACTATTGCAACAGCATATTTTGTAGACCAAATGAAGTAAAAACGTCCTTTTCGGAGGGAAAAGTACCATTTTTCCCTCCGATTAACAATTATCGAGATATTGTAAGCTAAATATTGCAAAAGTTATCAAGTTTTCCTTGAACATCTAAAAAATATTAGGCAAATAAAAAAATGTTTCAGACAAAAGTTGTTCAAATTAATTCGTAGAAAAAGATGACATAATAAAAATTGAGGTTTACATTACAGACAATCGAGTTGGGTATTATTGGGTCCAAAGTGAGCGCCGGATCCAAAATTCTCATTTCATGTCCCCCTTCAAACCATATGCAATAAATTGTAGCTAAAAAATGTTTCCGTATCTTCTACAATTTTTTATATTTTTGCATGAGGTTATTAAACTGGGACTCCCTGTCTACTTATATGTGCACTGTTACTTTTTTTCACAATAAAGACAAAAAAACGTTCTATAATATAAAAAATTTGTCTGCGTATTGTTATACATCCTACACATTTTTATTTGTAACAATAAAAGAAAAAAGAGAGTGAAAAAAATAACAAAGTAAGCGAACACGCGACCTGCAGACTCGTAGCGCGGCGCCTAGTCCTCTGAGCTACCGACGTTGCTTGATAAACCTTTTACAGCAACGATACTAATGTAGCGTGCTAAATTCCGCGATTTCTCGAAAACGCTTGAGTGGTGGTGCATCGACTGCGATAGCATTTGGTACTTCTATACCAATACTACATTCCTGTAAAAGCTCGGCAAAATTGGTGACTCGGAGAGTACGTGCTTCCGAAGATAAACGTATGGTCACTTACAAAAAGGTTGCAACAGTACGACATTCACAGCAGTACTGAAAATCTATAATGTACGTGATATAAACTATGCGTTTTTAGTACTGCAGTGAATATCGGACTATTGCGACTTTTTTGTAAGTGACCATATAGCGTTTTATGAAAATTGTACGTATAATATATACGCCTGTAGCATTTTCATATAACTCACAATCAGCTCACAACAAATGCCTTTGATAATTCGTTTTTACCAGGGTTGGCAAAAAACATGTTTTTTTTTATTTTAAACAAAAAACATTGTTTTTTTTTTGTTTAAAACAATGTTTTATGTTTTATTTGTGTTTTAAACTAAGGTATAAAAAAAACATGTTTTAAACAAAAAAAAACATGTTTTAAACAAGCAAAAAAAACACTTGATAGCTTTGATCTATGCAAGAAGATTTAAAATAAAATATGTGCGGAGCATCCATAAGTAATAATGTCAGGCATTTAAATTTTTCGCTAGCGTAGCATTAAACTGTAAATATATAAATAACGTTGCTAAAATTTAAAAAATTAAAAACGCTAACGGCGGCGGCTGTGAGAAATAAGGCGCGCCGTTAAGCCCGGTCTACATAGGCCACAGTTCGCAAAACGCAAGGTCTACATGTCAATCTAACCTCTCTGTGTATAGAAGGATTAGGAATAATGAACGGAACAAAGGGATACAAAGACGGAGAGTTTACTTTTATAGGAGGGAGAGGTGAATCGGTAATAGATTATATAATTGGAAACTAGGAAATTTGAGAGAAAACTGAGGAAATAAGGATTGGAAATGCTATTGATTCTGATCACCAGCCCGTAATATTGAAGGTAAAAGGAACTGGTGAGAGAAGAGAAGGGGAGAAAAGAGTAAAGAGAATAATGAATTGGTCAAAAGAAGGAACGGAAAATTACAAGGAGAGAATGAAAGAGGCAAGAATAGAGGGTGCGAACATAGAAGAAATATTGGAAGGAATAAAGAACGCAGTAAAACAGGCTGCTGTTTGGAAAGAAATAAGAGAAGACCAGAGATCAAAGAAAAAAAGCAAATGGTGGGATAGTGAATGTGTAAGACTAAGGAGAGAAGCACGAGAGAAACTAGTTAAATGGAGAAAGGGAGAAGTAGATAAAAAGAGGTACATTCTAAAGAAAAAAGAATATGAGGAGAAAATAAAAGAGAAGAAAGAGATAGAAAGGGAGAGAGTTATAAAAGAGGCGAGAGAAGCAACTAGCGAGAAGGAAGTATGGAGATTTATAAACAGAGAAAGGAAGGGTAGAAAAGATGTTTGCGAAGAAATAACGGAGGAGCAATGGAATAAACACTTCATGGAGCTATTGGAAGGAGTAACTGTGAAACCGCGTGAAAAAGACAGGAAGGGAGAGGAAAGAATGGGTAGCAAAGAGGAGCAGGAAGGAATAAGAAGAGAGGAAGTAGAAGAAGTAATTAAAGAAATGAAAGAAAAAAAAACAGCAGGTACGGATGGATTGCTAAATGAGGTATGGATATATGGAGGAGAGAGATTGAAGGAAAAAATATGGGAGGTATGTGATACAGCGTGGAGGACAGGAGAAATAGCAGAAGACTGGAAAGAAGGTATAATAGTACCAATAGTAAAGAAAGGAGAAGGAAAAGAAGCACAAGATTACAGAGGGGTGACATTAATGAACACAAGCTACAAAATATACGCGGCAATTTTGGCGAAAAGATTGGAGAAGGAGGCGGAAGAAAGAAGAATATTACTAGAAACACAGGCAGGGTTCAGGAAAGGAAGGGGTACAATGGAGAATATATACGCACTGAATTATGTAATTGGAAGGGCTGTTAGCAAAAAAAGAGGGAAGCTAGTGGCAGCATTTATTGATCTGAAAGCAGCATTCAACTCCGTGAACAGAGAAAAAATTTGGGAGGTACTGAAAAGAAAAGGGATTAGTGAACAGCTGAGAACTAGGATAGAAGATCTGTACGAAGAGACAAGAAGCGTGGTAAGAGTAAAAGGAGAAAAGGGATCATGCTTCTGGACGGTCAAAGGAGTCAGACAGGGATGCCCGCTGAGCGCTATGCTCTTCATACTACTGCTGGCAGACTTAGAGGAAACAATGAGGAGGGGGCAAGATGGAAGCGTGGTAGTAGGGAGAATAAAATTTTGGACGTTAGCATACGCAAACGATATAGTAGCTATAGCAGAGGATGAAGAGGAGATGAAGAGGATGATGAAAAGACTGGAGAAATATTTCGACAGAAAAAAGCTGAGAGTGAATGTAGGGAAAACAAAGGTAATGAGATTCAGGAAGGGAGGAGGTAAAATGAAGAAAATGGAATGGAGATGGAAGGGAGAAGAAATAGAGGAGGTAAAGGAAGTCTGCTATCTAGGCTACACATTCCAAAAGAACGGAGGACAGGAGGCGCATATAAACGAAAGAGTAAGGAAAGCTACCATGGCAATGAAACAGGTTTGGGGAATAGGAAAAAGGTTATTTGGAGGAGACTGGATAAGAAGAATTAAGTTATACGAATTAAGTTATTCGCTGGTAGCAAGCATAGCTTTATATGGAGCAGAAGTGTGGGGATGGAAAGAGAGAGAAAATAGAAAGAATGCACGAAAGGTACATAAGGTGGACATTGGGCCTAGACTGGAGCACACCCGGATACATGATAAGAGAGGAAACCAAGAGGGACAGAATGAGAGTAAGTGCTGGTAAAAGGGCGATGAAATACGAGGAAAAACTGGAAAGGGAAGAGGGAAATGAGATTGCAAGAGAATGCTGGAAAGAAATAAAAGGGAATGTCAGGAAGGAAAAGGCAAATTGGGAAGAAGAGAGAAGGAGCTTCTATGAAAAAAGAGGATACGCAACTGAGGAGATAGAAAGGAAAAGAGGAAATGGCTGGGGCAGTATAGAGGAGATAACAAGAAGAGACAAAGACATTCAGAGTCAAGAGAGAGATGAAAGAGTCAGAGAGTCTAGATATAACAGGTGGTACAGGGAGATAGCAGAAATCAGAAGGCCAGAATACCTAGAGAAAAAGGGAAAGAGAAGTCCATGATCAGGATAGCGAGATTTAGGCTAGGTAATGAGATGAGAGGTGGAAGATATTGGGAACCAATAGAGAAAAGAAGCTGTAGAATATGTGGTGCAGAACCAGAGACATGGGAGCATGGGTTAGAGCGGTGCACAAGAGGAGAGGAGGAGGAGGAGAAGCCAGAAGGAATTGGCGAGAAGATCATAAGGATACTGAATAGTAAAGGAGAGGGAGAGAAATGGATGGCAGAGCTGGAGAGAAGAAGAAGGCAGGCTAATACAGCGGCAAGTTAGTCAGAAAGATTAGAGAATAATACAGATGATTTTTGTTGAGAAGGATAAGCGGAAGGTATTGGATTCAAAGAGAAAGGAAGAGAGCGGATTGAGGGTGAAAATGGACGAGGACAAGTCGGTGGAAACGAGGGTAAGAGAGAGGAGAAAGAAAGGAGAAAAGAGAGGAGAGGAGAGGAAAGCGGGAGGCCAAAGAGGACCACGGAAGAAGAAAGAGCGAAAAGTATGGAGGAGAATCTCCTTATGGATACGGACGAGGACGAAGCAGATAGGAAGAAAAAAGAATAGGAGAAATTTAGGATGGAAAGGAGAGATAAAAGGAGATAAAGAGAGAAGCATTAAGAGAGAGAAAGGGGAGAAGGAGGTAAGATTGTAAGAATGTAAGAATAATCTTTAATGCAGTTATTTGCAGAGTGAACGTAGAATAAGAAAGAAGGAAGGCATCGAACAAGAGGAGGGAGAGAGCCGGAAAGAAAAGGGAAGAGCAGCGACAGAAAGGAGAAAGTCAGAGGAGTGCGGAATTAAAGGAAGCTGAAAGAGATGACCAGAAGGGTGCCGGATGGAAGACGAAGAGAAGGGAAATGAGATGTGAGGTCGCTCAATGACCAGGTCGGGGAAAGAAGAAATAAGAAAAATTATATTATAGATATAAAATGTATATGATTAATGATTGAATGTATAATGTATATGATTTTATTTGTATAGCAGAATTTGTAAAGGTTTTTGGGAACGTTTTTACTGAAAAAAACGCCTTTCCAACCCCGGAAGGGGAGTGAAATAAAGATTAATTGATTAATATATATCTTTATATTTATATGCTACACAAATAATATAGATAAAAAACTAAATAAAAGTTTAGTTTTTGTTTTTTTGCAATTTTTTCTAAATAATCACATGTTTTTAATTGCAGTGTTTTAAACAGTTTTAAACAGTAGTTTAAAACTGTTTATAACAAAAATGTTTAAAACAGTGTCCACTGTTTTAAATCAGTTTTAATCAGACAGTTTTTAACAAATTGTTTAAAACATGCCAACCCTGGTTTTTACTAGTCAGCTCATAAAAAACGCTTTATTTGTACTATCCAGCCCATGATAAACGCCTCTGGCAATAAATTAAATATTGTCAGTTGACGATAAACGCCTTTGACAGTAAATAAAATATAGCTAACCCACGATAAATACCTCTGGCAGTAAATAAAAAGTAGCCAGACGCCTCTAGCAGTAAGTAAAAAATAGCCAGCCCACGATAAACGCCTCTGACAATTTTGACAATATGGAATGAGCCCCTCCATCGCCCATTTCTGTGAAACGCAACCAAATATTTTTTATCGTTTCTCCATTTCCATTTGCCTACGAGATAGGTAAACTGGGTTCTTTTTCTTTTTGTTAAACCGTACTTCCATAAATACATATAAAACACATATATAAAGTTACGTATTATTCTTTTTTCTAACAGTTTTATCACACATGCTTTCTGGAGTGTGTAATTTCCATATGAAAGCATAATTACAATATTCTTTAAAATAATATAATTCAAAGAACATTTACTGTCACGGAAAAGGCAACAGTTCACGGTTTTCTGCGATAGTGATAAAGTGTCGTCTCATAGATTCAACATCATTGGAATATGTTTCTTTGCAAGGATTTTTGCCTAAGACTACATCCGTTGCAAAAGCCGCAGCAAATATTCCACAACACGTAGCATCCGGTTGTCAAAAATCTTCAAATATATATTATATTTGAAGATTTTTGAGCACTGAAAATGAGCGTCGTGCGTCAACGTGAAATGGCACCTTTACGGTCGCGCAGTAGATTATATCGGCGTACAGGAGAGTCATCTGTTTACTTTGCAGTATGTCTACACTACTGCAATGATACGATGCGAATATAAGGATGCGTTCACATTATAGAGTCAAACCTCGATAATCTAAATGCATCTACAAAAAAGTGACATGCATTTTTATAAACCTAATAAGTTAAAATATTTGTTGACTCAAAAAATTATTTCTATTTGAAAAATGAAACATTCCACATTTATGTATTATAACATTTCAGATTAGAATCTTGCTTTCTGCTTTGCGCATCAAGCTACGCGGCTAAACTTGAGAGGTACTGAAAACTCGCGGTATATTCATAAGTAACACAAAAAACATCATTTTCTTACAACAAGTTGCTGGACGTTTATAAGCAAAACGCATGACACTTCATCTCAAGAGTCTTCGTTTTATAGATGGAAACGTACATAATCCGTCCAAGCAATATCAAAGCTTATAGTTATAACTCCTTTTTTGAAGAATAAAATTAAAAAAAACTTATTATTCTTAAATATTTATTCCATGTATCTTATAATTTCAAAATATAGATAATATTTCATGTAAAACTTCAAAAAAATTTCCATTTTTTAAATTATTCAAAGAAAAAAGTTATATAGAAATAATTGTTTGTTCCGCCAATAATAATTAAAACAAAAATGTTTATTATTTTCGACGACAATTGGCAATAAGTGTAGTGAAACGACTTTACAACATTTCGACTCTCAGGATTGGGCCCTTGTCAAGCGATCTAAATAACAAATAATTCAGTGTAACAATGATTTGGTCAACAAGAATTGTCAACAGAAAGAATATTTTAAATAAAAAGCAATACCTGGTATAAAACTAATCTTTGTCACGACTTACACATCTGCGTTTACGAAAAGTTTAACTGAAATGATCATAAAATTTATATATTCTAAAGAAAAAGTGTTCTAATGATCTACTTGATGTTTGCGAAGATTACAATCCTATCGTATTTACTGTACTAACAGTCCTGAGATAAAACGTGACGCGTATTGCACGCGTCCAGCACGAAGGGGACAATAAGCGTTGACAACAATATAATCTTTCCGTATATATATACATATATATATATATATATATATATATATATATATATATATATATGTGTATTTTTTACTTTTTATTTTTTACATTGATTTTTTACTTTAAAAAATTTTTTCTTTATTATTTAAATGATTGCCCTCAAGTTAGTTTTAAGCACTTTCGTCTAAAACATCTTCAATAGAAGGCGTTAAGGAGGGTGGCTAGTCAACGCAATTTGATAAGAATTAGTTCAAATTTATGGAGAATATTCGTCTATGGGAATCTGTCGTCCATGCCAAAGTTGAAGACAATCGTCTGCATGGTTGTTGAGTAATTAATTATTGAAGTTATACTCTTGTCTCTCTCTTATACACGGGCGACACAGCAAAAATGTTACCTAACCTGTAATGTAACTCTCGAAAGCGTATTAAAAATGATAAGAATTTAGCGAAAATAGGTACAAATAACTCTTTACATATTTAGGAAGAACTTCTCGAAAACTGAAATGATTCGTCTTTATAGTTATCAAGAAATTGTAAAAATAAAACAGGACCACATTTATTATTTCCACATTTCAATGTGGATAATAACGTATTTGGGTTTCAATTGAACAAACAACTCTTTTTAAACCTTAAGAAACAGCAATTAAATGCATTCCACATATTTATTTGCTAAAATTCGTTTATTTCACGCGACGAAAATCTAACCTATATGCTTTTTCCCTGCCGCGTGCCGCCTCCCCGCACGGAGAACTAGCCAACCTCCTTAAATCCGTATATAGATTCTTAAGCACCAATCCATTTAAACGGTTCTTCGAAGTTGTGCTTCGCAAATAGGTTTTCAAACGTCGTAACATTGAAAATAATCTCTCATTTTCGCAAGTCGGCACAGGTAAAGTAGCGAAAATACGTAAAATAGTGAAAATATTTTCGCAAATAACTGGATTACAGTTATTTAAGGCATCCTCTGCATTTTTTAATGGGCGTTTTAATATTTCCACTCTTTTTTGCTAGATCTCATACTCATTCACCAATTGTTCTATGTTGCATTTCAAATCAGCTTCATATGTTTTATGCATATTTTCCAAAAGATACAAATTTTGTTGGTTATAAATAAATCTGATACAGATAATAAAGTCGATAAGTATATTATCTCAATATATAATTGAAACTGTAACTGAATCTTTATGAAAATGTACTGCTATACAGAACAAAAGATCGACCGACAGACAGACAGTGGACAGATAAAGTGAGCGCGCATTGAAGAAGAAAGGCTAATGCGCATATTCCCAGGGACTTAGTTCCTCTCTGTTCCGATAGATGCCGTCGCACCACACTCGTAGGTGTGGTGCGCCACCACGCCGCCAGCATATACTCTGTAGGACAGTACTTAAACAATACTTCACCCCTTCTTTCTAGATCCTTGACGAATAGATATCTAGTATCGACGTGTTTGGTTCTGTTACAAAACTTTCCATTCCTGAGGAAATTGATACAGTTTTGATTATCTTCATGCATCACGGTTGGCTCTTGAATGTTGATTTTAGACGTCCATATACTCTTGTCTCTATTATCGGTTTTAAGTATTTCCGATTTCTTTCTATTTCTTCTTTTTTTTGTTTATTAACTTGAATGTATACCGTTTCTTGTTTTTTCTTGGCAATCAAAAAAGCAGATTTAGAATCAAGCAAGGATTTCTTATGATACTCTGAATCCTGATGCTGTTTAAAGGTCTCAAGGCTTTTTTTTAATTACGAAAAGGCCGTGTCACCAACTGTTTTAGAACTCGATTGCCTTTTCCAGCATATTTAGGTCTAAAAATAACACAATATTTGCCTTAGAGTAGGAAAGTCATTTAAATTTATGAAGCCATGCGTATTGAAATCTTAAATTACGCAACTGTTAATTTTTCGGGAAAACAAAATCTTGATTAGGTACATAAACATTGCTCAAAGCATCCATCTTTTGAAATAGGTATATCCAGCTTTTTGTCAAGAAACATAACTATATCGTTCTCTTCAGACGACACCGAAACAGGAACAGAGGCTGGAATTAACGAAGAAGAAGAAGGTAAACAGGAAGCTGAAGTCGGCAGAGAAGGGGAGGGAAAATTATAAACTAAAGAAGAAGGTGAAGGTGAAGGTGAAGGTGGAGATAGAGGTAAAAGTGAAGGTGGAGGGGTCTCTGAAGAATCTTCGTTTTGTTTCGATTTTTTTTCTTTTTTTTTCAACAAATCGGCGATCGTTGTTTTCCGTTTCATTGTTTTACACGACTTCATCAGTCGGCTATCTGGAATTCGAATGAGAATGAGCGATGTTATATGTATTAGGTGAAAATGAATTAATTTCTTTTGTAAACTGGTAATTAGTAGAAAGAAATTCTTTATTATTAAAATAATTAATAGTTTATCAAAAATAAATGACTATTTATTTGAAAATTAATAATTAGTGGAAAATAATAATTAATTTTTTCAATAATAAATAAATAGTCTCAGGTAAATTACTTATATTTTAAAAATTATTAATTGGTTGAATATAAATAATTTAATTATTGCAGTTATGTTCACGCGCGTGTGAGTGAGGAAGGGATAATGGGTGAGAGACCACTGACAACCAAAGCTTGAAGTAACACAATAGTTTATTTTAACAACCAAAAATAATGACGAAATTAAAGAGTAACATAATTTAGAAATGTATTTGGATTTTTCTGAACTCGAAAACGCGGGCGTTTTAAATGAAATTTCTATCGACACTTTCTCGCTTGTCGATAACCCGCGCGTGAGTGAAAACTGACCATCGCAAATCGACCGATGACAGATCTTGACCTATTGACACACTGTTGACGAATGGCGACGCGCCGTTCTATGGATTTTTATATTCACACGAGACATAGAACGCGCCAGGGATGATGAATGCTTAGCGAAGGTCAAAATAGAATAGAGGCTTCTCGAACTGAAATACCGAAGATGCAGATAGCCAGTTATCTTTGTAATTAAAGAATCGATCGTCGAAAAGACCGTGCCGGAAAATCAGAGTGACTCGACATCGTACGGAGAATAATTCTGAAGACGTGAGCGCGAAACAGATAAGCGGCGATCCGCTGGATAAATATAGTGTTACACTTCCGCCGTGACTCATGACACTGTCGGCTAATTAAGAATAAGAATATTCAAGAACATTCGTGATCTCGAACATTCGCGATCTCGAACAAGTTAAATGTGGTTTAAAAAAGGTAATTATGAAGGAGAAGGGCTTCCTCACCGATTTGGTTGAAATTTCATAATTTTGTGTATTTTGGTGCGTAAAACATGAATCTATAAGTTAAAATTGTCGCTCTTAATTAGGAAAAAAGTTATTAAGTACTAAAATTGATAGTTGCGTGGTTAGAATATCTGTCATACCGACATGATGTAGACGCACATGATCACGCGTAGTGACGTAAAAGTGCATGAAATTACAGTAATAATACAGTATAAAACGGCAACCTGTCCTATAATAGTCTGGCGCCTTACTTTAATTAGATAGATTAACTGTTTATTTCATGCCTTTCGGCATTGAAAGGGGGTATTACAATACAATTTTACAATAATGCCATGTCGTTATCACAGTCCGCATTTAACAAAAACAAAAAAGACGCCGCGAATATACAGAACTACATAAAGATTATACATACTTTAACGCCTATTACTACGCCTGTCCTTTTCTTGCCTAATATGATTTTTACTCTAAAACGCTCTTTGGTCTTTAGTTCTATTTTCTGCTCTTATTTTAATAATCTTTTTCATCCAGCTGATTCCCTCTCCCTTCCCAGTCAGTAATTGCACCATGCTCATGTTACTTCTCATCTCTTTGATAGATGCTCTATTGTCTCAACTTCCTTTTGACAAATTCTACAAAGTATTTCCTCCTGATCTCGTCAAAAATTACTACTTAGCTCTTCGTTCCCGCATCTAAACCTCGCTATAATTTTCTGATGGTCCTTTCCAGGTTTTCTTAAATACTCTGGTTATCTCTATTGAATAAAGTTCATTATATTTTTTCTCAAATCTAGACTCTTGTATTCTATTAAATTGTATCTGTTTCTGAATTTCTATATCTCTTTCAATTAACCTAACTGTAACATCTCCTCCTCCTTCTCTCATTCTTTTTATTTCCTCCCCGGACATACCGTTCCTACGAAAGTATATTTCTCTGTCTATCTCCCATCTGGTCTTATTTTGCCTGGCCTTTTCTATCTCAATCATACATTCTTTAAGTATTCTGTTAGATGTGCTTTCCCTGATTTTTTCCTCAAATTTTACTGCTCTTTTCCCTGATTCTATTCGCAATACCTTCGTTTTTGTTTCTTCCCTCACTATATATCCCGGTGTATTCCAATCTAAACCTAACGACCATTTTATATATTTATCCTGACATCTTTCTACTGCCGCATATTCATTCCACCCCATATTTTCGCTCCGTACATTAAAATGCTCTTTACTAAGTGATTAAACATCTATATCCTTCTCCTAAAATCTCCCGCGAATTTCCTTTGTCCTATTCCCCATACCTGTTTCATAGCACTTGTGGCCTTCTTAACCATTTCTTTTATGTGTCTATCTGATCTATTATTCCTTTGCAACGTGTACCTGTCGCATATCAACCGAGACAAGCGGGCCGAGGGCAGCACCTGACGGCCGCTCGAGCCGATCGCGAACTATGACGTGATACTACGTAATGACTACGCGAGATAACTCGGGGCTAGGCTTCCTAGTCTAAGATCCCGACCTACATCAACCTTCACCCATCTGTTTTCCTAATAAAAGGTATTTTTTATCAAACCTAATGAATAAACAAACAAATCGCAGATGGGTTGCCTAATTAAATCAGCTCAAGGCTACCCTTAATTAAAAATAATTTAATTAATTTTTTTTTATTTCTACACTTATTTGTATTCTCAAAACATTCAGTACCAATCGAAAGTACAAAGAATGAGTAGAAAGGAAAAGTTAGGTTGCCTATCTTTTACTGCTCCCTATTACCGGGTTGCCAGGTATAAACAGGTGAGTTGGTATTACTAATTTACACTCATCTGTTTTCTTTAATTGAACTATACAAAAAATAAAGATAATTTTATTGCGAACACAGTGGTATTAGGTTGCCTAAGCAAAATCGATCAAGACTTGCGGTTGCCGCGCTTTAAAATAGTACAGGAAAATTAGGATTTTTCTGCGGAATAATTCGCATGTAGCTAAATTTTTGCATGGACCTTTATTTCGTCGTTAAAAACAATATGTGAAAAATCCCCATCGATGTGACCCCTGCTAAAAATTTTACAGAGGGTCAAAGGTAAAGAAAAACAGTTTTTCGCGAATATTTCTTTATTCATTAGTCCTACGGCAAAAATAGTTATTACAAAATTTGTAGATTATAAAATTCTCTACAAAAAATGTTCTATTAGTTTTTTTGTACAAGCAATACTTTTCACGTAATAAATTTTGCAAGATATGCGCTGCGCGGTAAATTTATGGAGCGCGCTGACAGACGTCAAATGAATTGAAGCGTCGCACGCGCGCACAAAAAATGTCATATCTTTTGAACGAATCATCGTACAGAAATGATCAAAGAATCGTTGAAAAGCAGAAACTTTCAGCTTTTTAATGCAATTTGGTTCGTTATTCTATGATAAAAAAAAATTAAACAAAAAAATGTGATAATTTTTGAAAATTCTACGATGGTTTAAACAAATTGTTACATGCATTTTTTGCCTTTTTTCATAAAATCAGCCACAAGTAGGTTCCAAATTGTTAAAAAAAAACGCCAGCAGGATATTACAGTATATACTTCATACTTTGACCCTACCAGAGGAAAAAAATTACAAAAATTTTTTGCTTTAAAATCAAGTTATTGACATTTTCAGTAATTTTTAAAATTTTTGATGAAACGTTAAAATTAAAATTGTCATAACTTGGCGAAAAATTGCGCTAGAAAATTTTTTTTGTGAATTATTCACAGATGTGAAGATGAATTATTCACCCTACATGTGAATTATTCCGCAGATTTGACATTTTTTTGTTTAATTTTTTTTTATCATAGAATAACGAACCAAATTGCATTAAAAAGCTGAAAGTTTTTGCTTTTCAACGATTCTTTGATCATTTCTGTACGATGATTCGTTCAAAAGATATGACATTTTTTGTGCGCGCGTGCGACGCTTCAATTTATTTGACGTCTGTCAGCACGCTCCGTAAATTTACCGCGCAGCGCATATCTTGCAAAATTTATTACGTGAAAAGTATTGCTTGTACGAAAAAACTTATAGAACATTTTTTGTAGAGAATTTTATAATCTACAAATTTTGTAATAACTATTTTTGCCGTAGGACTAATGAATAAAGAAATATTCGCGAAAAACTGTTTTTCTTTACCTTTGACCCTTTGTAAAATTTTTAGCAGGGGTCACATCGATGGGGACTTTTCACATATTGTTTTTAACGACGAAATAAAGGTCCATGCAAAAATTTAGCTACATGTGAATTATTCCGCAGAAAAATCCTAATTTTCCTGTACTATTTTAAAGCGCGGCAACCGCAAGTCTTGATCGATTTTGCTTAGGCAACCTAATACCACTGTGTTCGCAATAAAATTATCTTTATTTTTTGTATAGTTCAATTAAAGAAAACAGATGAGTGTAAATTAGTAACACCAACTCACCTGTTTATACCTGGCAACCCGGTAATAGGGAGCAGTAAAAGATAGGCAACCTAACTTTTTCTTTCTACTTATTTTTTGTACTTTCGATTGGTACTGAATGTTTTGAGAATACAAATGAGTGTAGAAATAAAAAAAATTAATTAAATTATTTTTAATTAAGGGTAGCCTTGAACTGATTTAATTAGGCTACCCATCTGCGATTTGTTTGTTCATTCATTAGGTTTGATAAAAAAATACCTTTTATTAGGAAAACAGATGGGTGAAGGTCGATGTAGGTCGGGATCTTGTACTATCCGGGTTTTCCTCGCTGTCTCGCGGCGACTTTCGTGCCGCACTCGCGCTGTACAAATTATATCGTTTAATAAAGTTTAGTATCGTTTAAACCGCGAGTGTTTATTTGACTAAAGCCTCAACAAAGAATACAACAGTTGGCGACGAAGATTCGGGCGAACTCAATCCAGTGATTAACTTTTGTGAAACGTGCGAATAAATCCGGTGAAAAATACGCCACGTGTTCGCCGATGCTCCGTTTAACGAGCACGCATGTCGCTCTCGGACGACGAGAGTGAGCAGATAAAACGCTCAGCAGCTTTCTCCACGAAAAGTGAAAGTGATAGTGAAGACGAAAAATCGACCGATAAAAATTCAGAAGGTGAATTTTCGGGACTTTCCAGTTGACAAAACCTCGCCGGAAGGGTTCAGACAGAAAATTTCCGAAACATGGCTACCATCGGAAAATTATCTGAATTCGACGCGAGTAAAGAGAATTGGACTAGTTATATAGAAAGATTTGAGTTCTTCACTGAGGCTAATAAAATAACAGCAGACAGCGAAAAACGGTGCACTTTACTTACGGCGGTAGGCGCGCGTACATATGAGACAATAAAAAATCTTATCGCGCCGGATGCGCCGAGTTCAGTGACGTACGAACTAATAATAGAAAAGTGTAACACCCATTTTTGCAAGCCGGTAAACGAATTGTTAGCTCGAGTGCGTTTTCAGAAACGAGACCAGCGGCAAAGTGAATCGTCGCGCGATTTTGAGCGTAAGCTAAGAAAACTCGCGCAAGACTGTAAATTCGGTGGCGCGAACGAAAAACTTCCGACGGACATGATGTTACGAGACCGATTCGTTGCGGGATTCGAGATGAAGAACTGCAGCGATACCTTTGTCGAAGACACGAAGAAACTCTCACGAAGGACAACAAAATCGGCCTAACATTGGAGCGGGCTATCGAGATCGCCGGCAGCATCGAGGGAACCGAGATTCTCCAGAAAATGCTTAAAAAGGGGAACTCTTTGAATGTAAAAAAAATGGATTCGAAAAATCGGAACAAATTGAAGAAAAAATCGGCCAAGGGTGAGGATAAGGATCAAAAGCCTTGCTTTCGCTGCGGAAAAGGTAATCACGTTCCAGATAAATGTTTTTACAAGGATGCTACCTGTAACTTTTGCAAAAGACTGGGCATACCGAAAATGCTTGTTTGACCAAGAAAAAGGTAAATAAACAAACAAAAAAACCCGCAGCGACTCATCGAGTTGATCCAGACTCCGATTCCGACAATGTAACGGTGTACACGTTACATAACAGCAACTCCAACGTTCACTCGACCGAATTGAAATACAAAATTCGGCTGAAATTAAATTCGATTGCAGTAGAAATGGAAGTGGATAACGGAGCAGATGAATAATTAATAAATCACTCGACATTTCAGAGAGTCTGGGCCACAGAAAATCCATCGTGGAGCTCGAGAATTCCAAATCTGCGGGCATGGGGGAAGAGACCCATCGAAACATTGGGCGTAGCGAACGTGAAGGTCGAATACAAGGGGATTTCGAAAACTCTGCCGATAATCGTAACTGCAGAGGACTGCGGACCGAATTTATTCGGGGCGAATTGGTTCGACGCGTTCGATATACGTCTCACAGGAATCCAAACAATTGGCGAGGACGTCGATTATCAGGATATACTAGGGAAATTTCCTGGTTTATTAAATAAAAATTTGAACGGACACGCTGGAACGCCAATCCACATCGAGTTAGTCGGAACATACTCCGAAATTTTTCAAGGCTCGGAAAGTGGCTTACGGATTAATGGAACCGGTGAACGAGGCCTTAGACGAGATGGTGGCACAAGGTATGCTCACGCCCGTCGATCAGTCGGACTGGGCTACACCGGCGTTGTTCGTACGAAAATCGAATGGGACAATTCGCATCGTGGGAGACTACAAAGTGATGGTGAATCCGTTCATCCGTGAATCGGAGTACCCGACTCCGACGCGGGCGGGATAATTTTCTCGCAAGTGGACTTAAAATATGCTTACAAACAACTCCGGGTGGATAAAAGCACATCGAAAATCCTTACTATCAGCACAACGCAGAGTTTATACAACGTAAACGTGCTATTGGACGGTCTCAACATTGCTCCAAGAATATTCCAAAAATTTATGGTGTCTCGGCTTCAGGGAATTCCGGGGATAATAATTTACCTGGACAACATCAAAATTCAAGGAAGTTCGAAGGCAGAACACGACGAACGTTTGGAGAAAGTATTGAGGAGACTGGAAGAAGCGAATCTGCGGGTCAACAAAGAGAAATGCATCTTCGGAGTTCGCACAATGGAGTTTCTGGGGTACCAAATCTCGAGTAAAGGGATACAGCCTTTGAAATCGAAGCTTGACGCGATCAACAAGATGCCAGAACCAAAGTGCGTGAGGGATTTACAGGTTTTTCTCGGCGGGATTAATTTTTATGCAAGATGCATAAAAGACAGAGCGGTAATCGCCGAGCCACTACATCGCCTTCTGGACAACGAATCGGAATGGATCTGGACCGATACACACAGAAAAGCCATCGCATTGTTGAAGAAGCGGTTGACGTCGGCACCTGTACTTTGTCATTATGACGGCGAGAAGCAAATTGTAGTCTCGACCGACGCATCTTCGACAGGAATCGGGGCAGTACTCTCGAACGTAGAGGAGGACGGCATCGAGCATCCGGTGGCGTATGCATCGAAGTCTTTGTCGAAGACGCAAAACAGATATTCACAATTGGACCGGGAGGCTTTGGTGCTGGTGGACGCGGTACGCCATTTCCATCAGTATCACGACGGAAGAAAATTCACACTTTACACGGATCACAAACCCCTACTGGGTATTTTTGCTCCGGATCGACCGACTCCGGAAATAATTTCGCCGAAACTGAGTAAATACTCGAGAATTCTAGGAGCGTACAAGTACGATCTGCAGTACCGGGGAAGCAACACGGCAACGCCGATTTTTTGTCGCGTTTGCATCTGGAGGAGACCGTAGAAGAGGACGAAGAGAGTGAGCATTTTACGGAGGTCCTCATGATTGAGAATACGTCGGACATTGCGATTTCTACTGAAGAAATTGTCGAGGCAACGAGAAAAGATGAAACGCTCAGTCGAGTTATGCATTGGTTGAGAGAAGGTTGGCCGGCGAAAGTTCCTGACGGGTACAAAACATTCTGGTCAAAGCGTTAAGGGCTATCTGTCTACAAAAAATGTCTACTATGGGGAAGCCGAGTCGTCATTCCAGCGGATTTGCAATCGCGTGTATTGGAATATCTGCACGGAAATCATCCGGGAATTTGCAACACGAAGGCAACGGCAAGGTCTTACGTATGGTGGCCGAGAATCGACTCGGAAATAGAAGAGATGATAAAAAATTGCGAGCAATGCATGAAAACCTTGGCGGCACCGAGGAAAACGCCTACAATACCTTGGATTGCGCCGAAGGATCCATGGAGCCGTGTGCACGTGGATTTCGTGGGGCCGATAGAGGGAAAACATTTCCTCATAATAGTGGACGCCACCACTAAGTGGCTGGAAGTGAGGAAAATGCCCTCTACGAACTCGGCAACGGTAATAACAGAAATGCGGAAAATTTTCGCAACGTTCGGGATACCAGATACAATTGTATCGGACAATGGAACTGCGTTCTCATCGGAAGAAATCAAGGATTTGTACAAAAAAATGGAATCGACTACCTTCATATAGCACCGTACAATCCGCAAGCAAACGGCCAGGCGGAGCGTATGGTGCAAACAACGAAAAACTCGCTAAAAAGACTGACGGAAGGCGATTGGGACTTGAAACTGGCTCGACTACTGTTCAAGCAACATACGACTCCAACTACTCCGACGGAGAAGAGTCCGGCCGAAGGGATGTTCGGACGGAAGTTACGTACGGTTCTGACAAAATGATACCGTCCGGAGAAGATGCAGAAGAGGTGAGCGGCCAATCATCGAGTCTGCCAACGATCCGTTCTCTGACTCTCGGTGCTAGAGTGAGGTTGAGGAATTATAGAGCTGCGGGTCCAAAATGAATAGTCGGAACTGTCCTGGAGAAACGTGGAAAGAGAAATTACATCGTCAAGGAAGTGAAGACTGGTCTCATTCACAAGAGGGACATAGATCAGCTCGCTGCGCTTCCACGTGGTTTCGATCCAAGCGAAAACAGTCGACAGAAGACTGTAACGATTCCTTTCTTCGATCCCGAGAACGTTGACAACTCGGGGGAGAGAGGAGAAGAAGAAGAGGCGGACGAGCCTACCGCACGAGTCGACAAGGAAGCCGAAATTCCGGCGCAAGAAGACTTAGAAGCTCAAACTCAGCGGAAGAAGAGACCGAGACGTACGTGTGTCGAAGGGAGCAAAAATCGATACCGTGCGAGCATTCTCGAGGCGAGTTTCCACGAGGGGTTGCCATGACAAACTTCGAAAAACAAAAAATGCCCATACCTGATGAGCCGAAAAGTCGATGTGCCAGTATTGAAGAAGGGCGAAGAAGATGATCAAGGTCAACATCTACGGGGGAGAGATGTCGCATATCAACCGAGACAAGCTGGCCGAGGGCAGCACCTGACGGCCGCTCGAGCCGATCACGAACTATGACGTGATACTACGTAATGACTACGCGAGATAACTCGGGGTTAGGCTTCCGGGTTCTCCTCGCTGTCTCGCGGCGACTTTCGTGCCGCACTCGCGCTGTACAAATTATATCGTTTAATAAAGTTTAGTATCGTTTAGACCGCGAGTGTTTATTTGACTAAAGCCTCAACTAAGAATACAACAGTACCCTAAATATTTAAACTACTTGTTTATATTTGATCTACTTCTTCTATTTCCCTACCATTCCAGAGCCAATTTCCTTTTTTTCTCTTCCCTCCTGTTCTCCTAAATGTCATCATTTTTCACTTTTCCACACTTAGATTCCCTTCTTTCTAAAAATTTCGCAAAGCTCCTCAGCATTTCTTTCATTTCGTTCGCATTTTTCGCAACTAGTATTATATCGTCTGCATATGCCAAACTCCATAACTTCTCTCTTCCTATCACCAGTCCTCCCGCTTGTCCCTTCCTCAGCACGTCCTCTATATCTGCAATATATAAAGCAAACAGTGTAGGGCTTAGTGGGCATCCTTGTCTTATCCCTAATTCTGTCCAGAATTCCTCTGTCTGTTTCCCGTCTATTAATACTGTGTTAGTCGTTTCTTTATAAATTTCTTCTATTCTTCTGACTAAGGGTTGGCTTATTCCTTTCAATTCTTATTCACTTTTTCCGCATTATTATCCATAATTTCTTTCTATTTATTCTGTCGAATGCTGCTTTCAAATCCGCGAAGAATGCATACACTTTGCCTCCTTTCTTTTGTATTTCTGTAGAAAATAATTGTTCAACATTATGATTTGAGTTTGGCGCCAACTGTTCGAGCTACAGTTAGCCTGTAGGGCGCGCACGTACATAAACAAAGAGATGTCGCGATAATCGAGGCGCTAGTGTAGTATTTCCGTTTCACGTTCGTTTCCGTTATTGAAAAGCATTGCGTCCACCTTCTTCGCTATAAAGGAAGGGTCATGTATACTCAAAAGTAAGAGTTCATTTTATTTTGTGTACAATAAAGAGTAAATGACGATTTCAGTGTGTACGTCAATAAGAACCTCCGACTATACAGAAAGCATATAATTTAACAGGTTATGGGCCCAAGTATGTCGGAGACGTAAAAACTTTTAAGTGTAAAAAAGTAAAAGGGCAGTAGAGGAAAAATGGCGACTAACAATCAAGACGACGCAATACACATTGAAAAGCTCAAGGATAGTGAGAATTTCATGATCTGGAAATTTCAAATCACGATTCTGTTCAAATCTCTTGGACTATACGAAATTGTAACAGGAGTATCTGTTCTGAGAGAAGATAATACGGAAGCAGTAAAAGCAGAATGGATCCGGAAGGACGCACGTGCCCAGAAGATAATAATTACGTCGATAGACAGGCAGCCAATGACTCACATACTGGTATGCAAAACATCACATGAAATGTTTCAACGAATTTGTGCTATGTACGAAAGGGACACGCAGCAGCAGAAATGTATTCTACTTCAGGAATTTTTTAATTTTACATATCAGAAAGGAACAGACATAGCTACACATGTGAGTAAACTCGAAAACCTAGCATATAGATTAAAAATTCTGAATGCAGACATCGATGATGTAATGTTAATGTCAAAGATACTTGCAACTCTGCCAGAAAAGTTTAAATATTTTGCATGTGCCTGGGATTCTACCGCTCAAGATCAGAAGACACTTACAAATCTCACGTCAAGACTGCTCTCTGAAGAAAATAGACTAGTAGTGACAGACTCGAAACAGGATGCAGTGGCATTTAAATCGACCGAGAAAAAATGCTACAAGTGTAATAATGGAGGACATCTCGCAAAAGCATGTAAAACGAGCAAGAAAAATAATCAAGAAATACAATGTTTCAAGTGTAACGGTCGAGGACACAGCAAAATTCTGCAAGAAAGAAGATAATTCAGGAGACGCAACAAAGTGTGGCATATGCAAGAAAAATAACCACTCTGAGAAAGATTGTTACTTTCGTAAAAATAAAACGGACGATCAAACAACTGCGAAGAATAAAGTATCATTTTTGGCCTCCTATTGCAAATCGAATGAATGGATTCTAGACTCAGGATCCTCATCACATATGGTAAATGACAAAAATTTATTTAAGGATATACAAAAGGTGACGTCAGAGATCGAAACTGCAAAGAAAACAGAAGTTTTAGCTGCTAAAGGAATTGGCACTATTGAAACAGATAAATGTATACTAAATAAAGTTCTCTATGTTGAAGATTTGAGTAAAAACTTATTGTCAGTTAACGCAATCACAGAAAACGGAGGAAAAGTGATCTTTACAAAAGAAAAAGCTGAAATATGGAAAGATAACGTAAAATTTATTGGCTCACGAACTAGAGAAGGCTTATGGACAGTAAATCTAAATCAAGATCATATAGGCAGTGCTCTTCTAACGCAAGAAAGTAAAAAAGCTCTCAACTGGCATCAGAAGCTGGGACATCTCGGAAAAGGAAATATGAAGAAGTTAATAGCCATGTCCGATGGTATGAAGATAACAGAAGAAAGTCTAAATATTTTAAACAATACATGTGAGACTTGTCTTAAAGCTAAACAGACGAGATTACCTTTCGGGAAAGAGAGGACAAGAGCAAAAAGACCTCTGGAGATTGTACATACGGATGTATGCGGACCCATCGATCCACAAACATGGGATAAGAAGAAGTATATGCTAACCTTTATAGACGACTTCACACATTTTGTTATGGTCTATCTGATTGAAGGAAAATATGAGGTGCCGGACAAAGTAAAGGAATACGCAAATGAAGTGGAAGCAAAGTGGAATATGAAGATCTCAAAATTGCGATGCGACAACGGAAGAGAATTCGTCAATGAAGATCTCAAGAATTGGTGCAAACAACGAGGAACAATTTTAGATCTCACAACACCTTATACTCCTCAACTCAACGGGAAGGCAGAACGTATGAATAGGACATTAGTTGAAAAAACAAGGGCTTTACTAATGGATGCACAAATAGATAAAAGTTTTTGAGGAGAAGCAGTTCGTACAGCAGCATATCTGACAAATAGAAGCCCCTCTGACACAGTTCAAGATACACCATTTGAAAATTGGACTTCAAGAAAACCAGACTTATCAAGATTACAAATTTTTGGCTGTAACGCTTACACAAAAACTCTAACACCACTGAAGAAACTGGACGAGAGATGCAGAAAATACACCTTTGTTGGCTATGCTCCGAATGGGTACAGATTATATGATCAAGAACGAAGAAAAGTAATAATATCAAGAGACGTGCTATTTGCGGAAAAGAATAAACAGGAAGATAAACTGGTCAAGATAAATGAGATAGAAGAAGAAAATGAAGAACAAGAAAGTGAAAACGAATCAGAGGACATAATTGAAAGTGAAGAGGACACACAGTATGAAGATGCAACTGAAGAATCAAAAGGTGAAGAAGAGGAAATACAAGAAGTTCAAGAAGAACTAGGACGTGGAAAGAGGAAAAAGAAGATTACAGAAAAGTTAAAAGATTATGTTTTTCTAACGTATGAAGAAGCGACCACTGGACCAGATAAGGAAAAATGGAAGAAAGCGATACAAGAAGAAAGAATATCACTGGAGGAAAACAACACATGGAAGATTGTGGACAGAACTGAAGCGAAGAACACAAAAGTTTTAAGCAACAAATGGATTTTTAAAGTAAAGGATGATGGAAGATATAAAGCACGCTTAGTGGTGAGAGGATGTGAGCAACGATTTGGGATTGATTATGAGGAAACATTCAGTCCAGTAGTTAGCAGCAGTTCCTTGAGGACCATATTTGCATTGGCTAAAAAAAGAAGATATCATATCGTAAAATTTGATATAAAAACTGCATTTCTTTACGGAGAACTAAAAGAGCAAGTCTTCATGGAGCTTCCGGAAGGATTCAATCTGGTTGACAAGATATGCAAACTCAACAAAGCTTTGTATGGACTCAAACAAGCTCCTTTAAATTGGAACGAGCATTTTACTACGTCCCTTGAAGCCGAAGGACTGAAACAAACCAAGACAGAACCATGTATATACAAGACTGATGACGGCTTGTTAATATTGGCTATTCATGTAGATGATGGACTCATAATAGGACTAAATAGACAGATGATAGACAAACTGCTAAGTAATCTAGGTAAGAAATTTCAAATAAGCGTATTTAAAAATATTAAGTCTTTTTTAGGTATAGAAATACAAAATAACGAAGGATGTCTTAAACTCAAACAAACAAGTTATGCAACACACATAGTAGAGATGTATAATATGGAAAATTCGAAGCCTGTAAACACTCCCATGCTTGCCAATGATGACGGAATCGAAGAAATGAAAAGAGGTTTTCCGTATCGAGAAAGTGTTGGAAGCATCCTTTATCTAGCCAGCAAAACAAGACCTGATTTGGCATACGCTATTGGATTCGCAAGTAGACATTTAGATAAACCGACAAGACAAGATGTAGCAAACGTAAAAAGAATATTAAGATACATAAATGCGACTAAAGATTTAGGTATTAGTTATAAAGTAGATAGTAGTAAAGATGAAGAAGAACTAATAGGTTATACAGATTCAGATTATGCAGGCGATATAGAGACTCGAAAAAGTACATCCGGTTTTGTTATTATGTACTGCGGCGGGCCTATAAGTTGGAGTTCGAAGAAACAGTCTATAACGGCATTATCTAGTACTGAAGCTGAGTACATTGCAGCAACCGAATGTTGCAAGGAAATCTTATATTTGAAATCTTTAATTGAAGAATTAACAGGCAAATCAGTTGTAGCAACATTAAATATTGACAATCAAAGCACCATTCAATTAATTAAAAACGGCATAGGTAATAAAAGAAGTAAACATATAGATGTTAGATATCGGTTTATAAATGAAAAGTTCACGGAAGGATTGATAAACATAAAGTATTGTACGACTGATAAGCAACTAGCGGATATATTTACCAAAGCACTAGGACATAACAAGTTCGAGATTCACAAAAGCAAATTAGTAAACTAAGTTAAGAATAAAACTATAATTTTAATTATAAGTATTTCAGTTATAAGTTAGAAAGTTCAGGTTAAATATAAGCTAAGTTTATTAAAAATTGTTTCACAATTAAGGGAAGGTGTAGAAAATAATTGTTCAACATTATGATTTGAGTTTGGCGCCAACTGTTCGAGCTACAGTTAGCCTGTAGGGCGCGCACGTACATAAACAAAGAGATGTCGCGATAATCGAGGCGCTAGTGTAGTATTTCCGTTTCACGTTCGTTTCCGTTATTGAAAAGCATTGCGTCCACCTTCTTCGCTATAAAGGAAGGGTCATGTATACTCAAAAGTAAGAGTTCATTTTATTTTGTGTACAATAAAGAGTAAATGACGATTTCAGTGTGTACGTCAATAAGAACCTCCGACTATACAGAAAGCATATAATTTAACAATTTCTTTACCTATTACATAGTTTAAAATATAGATGTTGTCCATTGTACCTCGACCTTTTCTAAATCCTGCCTGCGTTTCCGGTAAAGCCTTTCTTTCTTCTACTTCCTTCCTTAGTTTTTCTTCCAATATCATTGCGTAGATTTTATATACTGTATTTAATAATGTGACTCCCCGGTAATTTGAAGCCTCGTTTTTATCCCCTTTTTTATGTATAGGGACAATTACTCCTTTCCTCCAACTTCTCGGAAAACCTTCTCCTTTCCATACTCTTTGAATTATTTCTATCAGTTTAAGTTTCGCTTTCCCTGTGCAGTATAGCCATGCCTCATTTTTTATTTCGTCTTCCCCTGCCGCTTTTTTCTTTTTTAATCGTCTTATCTGGTTCTCCATCTCCTCCATTGTAATGTTTTCTTCCGTGTTGCTCGCCTCTCCTGCTTCGTCTTCCTTTGTAGTTCCTCTGACTTCTGATCCCTGAAGAAGTGCCATAAAATGCTGTTTCCATTCTTCATTCGTTATCCTTTTTGAAATACCTATTCTTCTTTTCCTTTCCATATTAATATATTTCCGTTTCTGTTTTCATGTTTCTAATTTTTTCCTCCTCATCATTTCTGTATTTCTCCTCTCTCTCCTTACAAAACCTTTGATATTGCCGTCTTCTAGTTCTATATTCCTCTAGAAGTCTTTTGTCTTTTTTTGCTTTTCTGAGTATTTTCCTTAATTCTCTTTTTCTATCTCGACACTCTTTATTCCATCATTTTTTGTCTCCTATTTCTCTTTTCTTTCTAATTATCTCTTTCTCCTGTGTTGCCCTCTTTACCGTCTCTTTCAATTCTGTCCATGATTCCTCCAATCCTCTACAAATTCTGTGCTTTCTAGCATCTCTCTGAATTTTTTTATATCTTCTTCCGTCCACATTTGCTGCCTGCGTGTGCAGCTCCAAGAACTATCCTCCGTCGATTGGAGCTCGATTTTCAGTAGGAGATATATACTGTGTCATTGCGGCCCGCCGCTTCGCCGCAGCGCCCCGCCGCCGTCACAAGGCGCGGAATTTCGCGCCCAGGGACGAGCCAGAGAGGCGACGACGAGATCTCCAGGGGCCGAAAATTTATATCGTTTCCGCATTTTGATTATTTCTCTTATTTTTATGTAATCGTAATACGCGCGGCGCCTCACCCACACCGATGCGAGTCTTCGAGGGAGTACCAGCTGGAGGATCCCGGAGGATCCGGGACCGAGGAGGGACGGCAAACGCGGGAACTACAGAGATCACGGGCTGGCGAGAGCAACGCGGCAGGCGTGCGGCAAAGGACAGCGACGGACAAGGCCGCCGATAGCGGGGCCCCAGGCCGGGAGAAACCCGGCCTCAGCAAATTACCTCCACGAACATCGGCCTACGGGGTGGCTGGCCATAGCCTCGGGGTCAAACCGGAGGCACACCGGCACGAATCAAGTCTCGTCCGCCGTGAAGGACAAAATCTGAGGAGCCGCTACGCCGCCGAGGGACCGTTGCGCGCCCCCGAAGGATCCCCTTGCGACGATCCTGCGTTGAATTATCGTGCAAGCTTGCAAGCTCGCTTCCGATTGGTCCGCGCGCCCCGACGGAAGGGGGTGCCGTATCAATTCCGCCATCGAGCGGATCTAGCGCTTCACTCTCTGGTGGTCCTTCGGCGAGTCCGAACTCGTACCTTAAGTTCCGCGATAGCCGCCCCGAATCGGGAGAGAAGTCCGTCTACGACGATCGAGCACGAGGTGACGGCGAGGAAACCCCGGAGAAGGCGTTACACCGGTGAGGTTGCCCGCAAGTAATACCGAGATGTAAAGCCACGACGCCGCCCTCCGGTGCGCGCTCCCGCTCGGGAAATTGTGTGTAATACCGCGACACGTACGGTTCCTTGAGACCGAGTATCGAAATTGCGATCGACAGCGAGAGCGAAGGGCCTCGGGATGGTATCGTGGCCGCGGAATCGTGATAGGGACGCGATAGTGAGCCGCTGGAGATCCGGGTAGGCGCGTAACTATTACGATCTCGAGATCGCGAATTCGCCATTTCTCGCGACCTTCGCGTTCCCGACCGTGCGCTACCCGATGTAGCATAGTTCGCCCGGTCGGGCCTTAGATTTCGCGCACGACAGGATGTATGCCGTAATATTAGTGGTTGGATGGCGTTAAGGGCGATTCGCACTGAGATATTTGCAATCCTTCAGCGGTACCGATCGTGCCCGGATATTATTCGCGTCGGTGTGATGGCGTTCCGATACTCGTGTGCGCGTGTTTGCGTGAGAGAGGTATTTGCGCGGAAATAGAGTTCATGCCGATCGAATCCTCGCGTTGAGATGTCGATCGTGTTATGGATTTCGATAGGAAACCGTTTGCGTTAATTGATTAATTAGGTTAGACTCGTACTCGTGTTCAGATATTCTCCGCGTTCAGGCGTTTCGTGCGTTTAGATATTACTGGCGTGATGTTTTCGATAGCGTTCCCTGATATCGTGCGACAACCCCGTATTTTGCGTTAGTTATAGTATCTCCGTATCTTGTCGACCGTGTCGGCGCCTTCTTGTCGCGCCCGATCAGAAGCTATTTACGTGAGATTTCGATAACTTGGCGACGGAATTCCCGTACGGTCTGGATGCGGCGTTCACGCGCTCCGAGCGTGACACGCCCTTACCTAGCGATATTTCACGCCTAATTTCGCTTCCCTGCGACTCTAAAATTTTGCGTTACTCCGATGGTTCCGAGGGCGGTCGTTTTTCTGGCCGCTACTCCGTTTCTACTGGCGAGCTGAGTTTTCTGTTGTATTATTCGTTGTTCGAGGAAAGCGCCTTCCGCGCATTTATATTAGCGAAAAGGAGACTCCGTAATTTCTCGCGTCCGCGTTGTTACCCATTTTGTTCCTTAAATCCGGACGCCCGCGTCAGATATTATTTACTTTCTTTGTGTTTTGATTAGACGAGGCCGAGTGGGCCCGCATTATGATTTCCTCGAGAGTTGCTACGCAATAAATGTTATTCTTCATTGTTAACGGATTGAGTTGTTGATTTGCGTGTCACCCTGCCGAATATCGCGCCGCCCTTCATCCCCCCGCCCCGCTTTTAGGCCGAGCTAGCCATTCCCTCGCACCCCGCCTCATTTCGTTTTGCGTCTCGTTTTGGTTTTTCGCGATCTCGCGGACGCGAATTTACGCGTCTGGCGCCCAGCATTACAATCGTTTCGCGGAGTGTCGGAGGTGCGAGAGAATTACCGGAGAGGCCTATCACCCCGCTCTCCCTTCTCCTTTTGATCCGGCCCACGCCCCGGACCGCTCCGGGAGTGAAAAAGTCGTGACAATACAGATTAGCAAATGATCCGATTCTGATCTTTCTTCGATGACCATCCTGTCGATCTTTCCTCTTGTCTCTATATTTACTATTGCATAATTTATCACTGACGATCCTCTCGCGCCAATATGGGTTAACTCACCCTCGTCGACTCCTTCCCGTTTAATATATCCCATCCTCTTTCTTCTATCGCTTCAAGAAACTTCCTTCCCTTTGCATTTATTACTTTATCCTTTGATTTTCTCCTTATCTCATCTCTATCATCCCCCCAGACCATCGTTCCCTCTTCTCCTATTCTGGCATTAAAATCTTGTTAGAAGTATTTTTATTGGCCTATTTCTTTGTACGATTCTAATTGGTTAATATTTCTATATTACTTTTCTAGTAAGATAATGTCCCTAGTCTATACTGCACTCTATGCACTATATGCACTCTTTACAGATGATACACATCTTAGCTTTATATAAGTTCAATTCGTTTCCGCCTTGCCGCAAGCCGCAAGCCGCTTGTATCTGCGTTCCCTAAATATATTCTGTATATGAGTAAATTTGTGTAATTTACTCAATAGGTTATGGGCCCAGAGCTTGCCCTACTGCGTGTACGTGGAATAGTGCTCTGAAGTCGTGCTTCGCGTAAAGAATTAGTTTCTTTGATTGTTTTTGTAACCTAAACGACGTGAAGCGCGGGAACGCGGAAAGACAGAAAAATGGCCGACAGAATCGACGTGGCGTCGATGAATAAATTCGATGGCAGGAATTATCAACAGTGGAGATTTCAAATGATCTGTACATTAAAGGCGAAAGGTGTCTACGGTATCACACCAGGGACGGAAACCTTGCCAGATGCAGCAAACGCAGCGGCTCAAGCGATATGGTACAAAAGCGACGCGATCGCAATGTTTACGTTAACGGCAGCAATGGAAACAACTCAGATTACACTGATCGAAAGCTGTACATCATCGAAGGAAATTCTCGATAAATTGGACTCAGTGTACCAACAAAAATCGGAATTCAATAAAATGATTATTTTCGATCGTTTTCATCAAGTGAAGATGAACTCAGACGAAATCGTGGCGCAGTACGTAGCTAGAGTGGAAAACTTGGGTCGACGGGTGAGAGAGACAGGAGAGAGACTAACAAGGACACCGGGCCTAAGTAACGCAGCCATCATTACAAAAATTCTTGGTACGTTGCCCATGAAGTATAGAAATTTTCGTCAAACTTGGCTTTCAATGGACGACGCAAGACAAACGCTGCCAAATCTTACGACGAGACTGCTAGATGAAGAAGCCAGCCTAACCTCTACGGAAGAACAAGAAAATGCGTTTCTCGTCTCTTCAAGTAAACAGAAGACATCCACAAATAAAAGCGAGGACAAATCGAATAAGAAGAGATTTGACAAGAATAAAGTGATATGTTATAATTGTCGTAAAAAGGGACATTTTGCTCGACATTGCCGTAACGCGAAAAAGACCACCACTGAAGACAAAAAATCAAAGCAAGACAATAATTCGGCGTTCAATGTTAAATATCAAAGTGTTTCATACGGAGCACCTGAATCAGAAGAGAACAAGTGGATTATAGATAGTGGAGCCTCAGCCCACATGACTTATCGACGAGAATTCTTCTCAGAATTTGAAGAAACAAACAAAAATAATGTTGCACTTCCTAATAAACAAGAATTAGAAATAAAAGGTATCGGTACTATTAAAATAGAGAAACTCATCGACGGAAGATGGTACGAGTCAACTATAACGAATGTTTTGTACGTTCCGGGATTACGAAGAAATCTATTATCTGAAGGAGTACTAACCAAGAAAGGCATGAAGATATTAAAAGAAGAGAACTCAGCTAAAGTTTTCGATCGAGAAAGACTTGTCGCGTGTGCGGTCCGTGAATCGAATAACCTCTACACAATGATGTTTCGAACAATACTTGCTCTGGAAGCAAATGTAGTTTCTCGCGGGGATTTAAGACAATGGCATGAACGTCTTGGACATGTCAACGTGAAGTACTTGCGTGAGATGATCGAAAAGGATCTCATTAAAGGTGTAAAAATAACGGACATGAAAGACTTTTTCTGTGAAGGATGTCAATACGGGAAGCAACACAAATTGACTTTTTCTTCAAATAAACTGAGAAAAACTGTACCAGGTGAACGCATATATTGTGACTTATGTGGTCCGATGGAAACGCCATCTATTGGTGGAGCGAGATACTATATTTTATTCAAAGATGATGCCTCAGCCTTTTGTACTGTAATGTTTATTAAACATAAATCTGACAGTCTTGAAAGTTTTAAGAAATACGTCAACTTGTCTAAAAATAAATTCGGTAGATCAATAAAAGTTTTTCATACAGACAATAGTACCGAATTTTGTAATTTCGAGTTTCAGGATTATCTTTCGAGACAGGGTATTCAGCATGAGACGACAGCGCCATACACTCCCGAGCAAAACGCCAGAGTGGAACGGGAGAATAGAACGGTCGTGGAGAGTGCTCGGTCCATGCTATATACGAGAGACTTACCAAAGAATTTATAGGCCGAAGCAGTTAATACTGCTGTATACGTATTAAACAGAACTCCTACGACACAGACTCCCAACTCAACACCTTTTGAGACGTGGTACGGTAAGAAACCATCATTAGACCACATCAGACTGTTCGGCAGTGAAGCGTACGTATTTGTTCCAAAACAAAGTTGCACCAAATTGGAACCTAAAGGAAGAAAACTGATTTTAGTTGGATATGATAAAGATTCAACAAATTACAGATTATTCGATCCAATAAGTAAAAAAATTACGATTTCAAGAAACGTAACTTTTAATGAGGCGACTGAGGTAAAACTTCCGAGAAGAAACACAGTTTTGGTTCGTTTAGAAGATTGCAGAGATGAGAATATTCAACCGCTGGAAGAAAATGAAGACATAAATGCTCAAGATGTAGGAGACAAGAAGCAACATGTAGAAAAATCAGGACAATCACAAGATAAAGTATAACTGGAAGATAAAAAACGAGTATTATGACCTAGGGAAACTTTACATCCTCCAAAACACTATGAAGCTAATCTTGTAGAAGCTGATATACCGATGACTTTTAATGAAACTGTGTGCAGTCCAGATTCGAAGAAATGGATGGCAGCAATTGCCGAAGAACTAGAAGCCTTGAAACAAAATGATACGTGGGAGCTAGTTCCCTTACCTCCTGACAAAAAATGCATCACTTCGAAATGGGTATTTAAGGTAAAAAGGCATTCCAATGGTCAAATTCAACGTTACAAAGCAAGATTCGTGGCAAGAGGTTTTGATCAAATTGAAGGAGTTGATTATACGGAAACTTTTGCACCAACAACAAGGTATGATACAATTCGAGTCTTACTTGCTTTATCTGTGTCTAAAAATCTCAAGATATTACAGTTTGACGTTAAGACTGCATTTCTTCATGGTGAACTGGATGAATAAGTTTATATGGAGATCCCTGAAGGAGTGATGGAGTCCACGAATTTAGTTTGCAGATTGAAGAAAGCCTTATATGGGCTGAAGCAGGCATCTCGTTGCTGGTATCGCAAACTTAATGATTTTCTCCAGGATCATGGTTTTCGTTAGTGTCAGGCTGATAAATGCATCTATGTTGGAAAATTTGAAAATCGTATGGTATTGATCGGTATCTATGTGGATGATGGCATTGTTCTTGCAGAAGATGAGGAAACAGCAATGAAGATAATCAATGCATTGGAACAAGCCTTTCAAGTTACAGTAGGCGAACTAGAGTATTTTCTTGGAATGGAGATAAAGCAAGACAAGAAAAATGGGTCGATATTTCTTCATGGAACTGGATACATTGATCGATTAATCAAGAAATTCAACATGGAAGATGCAAAAACAAAGAGTGTGCCAGCAGATCCGCACGTGATATTAACATGTAATTCGGAAACAGAAGAAGATGATCTCGAAGAAAAATTACCCTACAGAGAGGCGATTGGATCACTTATGTTCGCAGCTTTAACTACAAGACCGGATATCATGTTCGCGACGAATCTTCTTAGTCGGTTTCAAACCAATTATAATAAAAACCACTGGAAAGCCTTAAAATGTATTATAAGATATCTAAAAGAAACACGTGATTTTGGGATCTTATACAGTAAGGATAATAAGGATGAAAAACTAATCGGATACTCTGATGTCGATTATGCCAACGACCGAGAAACCAGACGTTCAACAACAGGATATGTTTTCCTAATGTGTGGAGGCCCAATCACTTGGGCATGTCAACGACAGAAGTCCGTATCCTTATCCACAACGGAGGCGGAGTATGTGGCAGCATCAAATGCCACCAGAGAAGCAGTATCGTTAAAACAATTGCTACTAGAAATTGGAGAAGGACAGACCAACGCGACTACACTTTACATACACAATCAGAGTACCATTAAATTAATACAGAATCCAGTTTTTCATAAACGATCTAAACATATAGACGTTGCTTATCATTTTGTGAGAGAGAAGTATGAGAGTAACGCGATAGATGTTAAATATATTCTAACGACAGAGCAATTAGCAGATATATTCACAAGGCTTTGCCCAAAGTTGCTTTTCAAAATATTCGCTCTCTTCTCAACATAAGAAACAAATAAGCGTATAAATTTAATATTAATAAGTTCTTTTATGTTGTTTAAAGTCTAATATTTGCGTTTGCTCATAAGAGATTTACGTTAGTATGTAATCTTTATTAGTTTTAAGAGATCTCATGTGATGGTTATCATTTTTGAGTTATTTTTTTAAATAGGCTTCAAAATAGTGGGAGTGTTAGAAGTATTTTTATTGGCCTATTTCTTTGTACGATTCTAATTGGTTAATATTTCTATATTACTTTTCTAGTAAGATAATGTCCCTAGTCTATACTGCACTCTATGCACTATATGCACTCTTTACAGATGATACATATCTTAGCTTTATATAAGTTCAGTTCGTTTCCGCCTTGCCTTGCCGCAAGTTGCTTGTATCTGCGTTCCCTAAATATATTCTGTATATCAGTAAATTTGTGTAATTTATTCAATAAATCTCCTTCTATCACGAGGTTTCCTTCATTTTCTTCGGGAATTAATTCTTTTATTTTCTCCATGATTTCTGATATTCCGTTTCCATTGTATACTGTCACTATATTCCAAGTTCCTCTGCCTAATCTCACTTTTCTTACCTGTATGCCTTCCGTGTTCTTCTTCTCGCCTCCCTCTTGTTCTTTCATAAGGCCTTTCCTTATTCCTGTGATAATTCCTCCCATAGCTCTTCCTTTACTTTTTGTTGAATTCTTCTGGCAAATGTTCTTTTATTCTATTCCATCGCTTTTCTTCGATCCATATTTCCATCATTCCAATTATATCAAATTTCTTTATGTAATCCCAAAATTGTGCATCCTTATTATCTATGCCTGCGGCATTCCAAAAACCTATCTTTATCCTCTTATTATCCCTCAGCTTGTGTCGCCTTTTTCCTTCCTCTCTCGCTCCGATCTTCTTCTCTCTTGCAGCCCTCCCTCCCACGAGCTCCGCTCGCGCGGAGCTCGCCGGAGCGGCCACATCAAGTCCTTTGCACTCTGCCCGCCCATTTATGGACCCGCAGAGCTCTGCCTGCTCCAAAATTTTTTCTCCTTCAAGCCCTCTCCCTCTTTCTATACGAATTTCGTCTCATATACTTGTAGTTTTCTATAGCCGATTTTCACCTTCGCTCCTCCTGTCTTCTCCGTCTCTGCTATCAGACAAATTTCCCTTTGTATCTGCCTTTCTTTCCAGGTTAGATCGTTGTCAATGATTATGTTTTTCCCTTTTAGGTTGTTCTTCTTGATCATAACTATCCTTTTCTTTTCCTTATCCTTCAACTTTGCTGTAACCATATTCGTTCCTCTTCTTGTCCAGAAAGCTTCTATTACATCAGCGTGTAGCTCCCTCCTTATCATTTCCTCCACTGCCTTTTCCAGTGAGTCTGTCTGTGCGACCTCCTATTCTATTATCACGATATTGTTCCTCTTTTCCTTTCTCTCTCTTATTTCTTCCTGCATTTCTAATTTCTTTATTTTCTCCTGTAAGGCTCCGTCTTCTCCCGTGACTATATTCTCAATCTTGTACTCCACCGCCTTTATTCTTTCTTCCGAACCGTCTTTCTTTCTTTTCCACTGTTCCTTCAGATCTTTTATCTCCTCCCTTAACTCCTCTCGCGTTCTTCTGAGTTCTTCTTTTATCTCTCTCATAACTTCCGTTAGCACCTTCATTTCTTCTTCCATTTTCTTATCTTCCTCTGTGCAGACTCCTGTGTCTTCCTTTTTGATTGGAGATCTGTATAATTTCCTCGCTTTTTCAAATTTTCCTAGGAATTCTCTCTCCGCTTCTGCTCTTTCTTCTTCTCTTTTCCTTTTGCTTATTGATGTCTCTGACCCGACACTTCCAGATCTCTCTCTCAAAAATTCCACAATTGTTCCTTTTACCTTCTCCTTCTATTTCTTCTTCGCCGACTGAGCCGCTTTTTTTTCTTCCTGTCCGTTTCCTGTATTTATTTATCACTTTCTGAATTATCGGTCCTCTTATACTTTCGGTTACTTTATAGCATTCCTACCTTATCGGCCAATTATCTAACCTCAGGTGTCGCTTGACTCACCTTCTGGCTTCCCTCTCTCCTTCCTACCTGCCTCCGTCGTCGCCTTTTGACCACGTTACAAACTAACCTGGAATTTTATTGGAAATTTTCTTTGGAGTTGCGTGATGGCCGCCGTAGCGAACACACGCGTTTTAACCTAGATTGCGATCGCGGAAGATAGTGATTAGTAATCTTTCTAGGTAGACGGGTTAGAAGATCGGGGGATAGTAAAGGACAATAGAACAGTAGCAGGATAGTGAAAATAAAGGGGAAAACACAGATTCCCCTCCCCCCCCCCCGGAAGGGGGGAACGCTACGAAGAACGCGATAGTGAAAACGTATCGGAAGAAAAGTGTTAGCAAGGGTCCGATAAATTCAGTGCTCAATGAAGTAAAGGCTATGACCGGAATAAAAAGAGCAGCCGACGACTCAGATAACAAAGGAATAATGAAGGAAAATGAGGATACAGTAAGCGACAAGAATGATAACAAGGAAGAAAGTGAGTGGCAGATTGAACAAGGAGGAAAAACGGCAAAAGAAAAGCGCGCCAAATTGCAAGAGACTAACGCGACCGGATTGGTCGACATCGCGGAAGAAAGGAACAGCCAATTAGGAGACAAGGAAGTCAACATGGAAGAGACAACCAACGAATCAAGGGAGAACAGTGGAGACGATTCTAGATACATCACGGCGAGTGATATGGACGTCGTAGTAGAAGACACTGAGCGAGTGAATATCGCGGAGAATATAATAAGTGCTAAAGTAAGTAATAGAGATAGACAAGTGAGCTTGAATAAAGGCGATAATATGCAGAGGCCAAAGGAAGAATATCGCAATCTCAAAGGAGTGCTGAAAAACAGTGAAATAGATGCGAGTGAAATTACGGGATGCACGCAGGAGAGGTTTAAGGAAGGCACGTGCGACACGTATAAACTTGTGCTCAAACTCAAAAGCGACAGAAACCAAACGAAACGAGGTAGGAATTTTTTTAAAATTTGAAAAGTAATAACTAAAGAAAAAATTTATCCAGATAACATTATTATGATGTCACATAAAGCTGCATTATGCAATTTTAAAAATTGTAACGAGGCTAATATTTGTTTAGAAGCCATTAAGCAGCATGCGGACAGCACTGGAATAACTGCAGAAATCGAGCAAAGATCCACTAAATATATAGGAGTGATCACGGACTGGGGTGATAGCATAATCGACTTATGGGAATCAATCGACGACCATAGCGAAATAGAAAAAATAGGCCGTATGTATAGGAAGAAATGGGATAAAGAGCAAAAAAAATTAGTAGAAGAGGATACAGGAAACATAATTGTTACATTCAAGGGAGATAGAGTGAGACATAAAATAGACTTTTTTGGAAGAAGAACCGCAATAAAGGTTAGACCATTCATATCCTCAGTTAAGCAATGTTTCAAATGCTTCAGATTCGGACATATTAAAGCTATGTGTAAGAGTGAAGAAAAATGCATCATATGCGGGGAGGATACACATGGAACCTGTAACAGGGAAGTCAAATGCAGAAATTGCAGAGGAAAACATAGATCAACCAACAGAGAGTGCAAAATATATGAGAAAAACAGGAACATCAATGTAATAATGGGATATAACAATTGTACCAGAAGAGAAGCAGAACTAATTCTGATGGGAAAAGAAAATGACAAAGCGCAAGACTATGATAGATATGAAAAACCAAAGGAATGGCCTCAGCTCTCTGCGGACAGGAGGGACAGGGAAAGTGAAACCCCGCCACCAGGTAGAAAAATTATAAGATACGAAGATGAAAGAGAGGAAAGCAGACAGAGAAGAGGACAAACTTACAGGGATGCGGTCAAATCGCATAATGGAAACAGTAGGAAGAATGAGTACTATAAACAATTTAATACAAGGGAAGAAGAGATAACTAAAGATAAAAGAGGAGTAGTGATGAGACAAGATAAGACAGTTGAACCCCATGAGGAAGATTGGGACAGAGAAGATTCTGGAGACGAAAGGGAGATAGATCAACAAGGAAGAAAGGAAGAATCGACACAGAAGATACCTCCAGGATTGAATACGGAACAAGAGATTATAATAAATTTAGCAGCCAAGTTGAAATATTACTCAGATCATGATTGGGAGTTTAGAAGAATAATACAAGAATTGCTCGGCGGACCAGAAAGAAAGGAACTAGAGATTAAGAATGCGGAAGAAGCAGGAAAAGTAAAAAAAGAAATACTACAAAGGAAAAAGGAATTACAACTTGAAGAAGAAGTAAGACGACAGAGAGTCAAAGTGAGCAAAATTAAAAAGGACTTCTGGGAAGGAAGAGGAAGAAGAGCGGCGCGCGACGAGAACTCACCGGGTCCCTCGCAGCGCCACTAATTAATTATAGCACGTTCACGTTAAAAGCAATAGTTTGGAACTGTAGAGGATATCACGGGAAGAAAAATGAAATAACAAGAAGAATCCAAGATTATGATATTATGATCCTGACAGAAACTAAGTGTGACAAGAAGAGTATATATTTCTCGGGCTACAAAACTTATGAAAAGAAGAGTAGAGGAAAAAGTGGTGGGGTGGCAATTTGCGTGACAGACAATATAGACTTCGAGATAATTAATGGATGGCAAAGAATGGATGAAAACTTTGATATTATTGGCATTAGACTCCTGAATACAACAGAGAAGATAAATATAGTGGCAGCGTACAGAAGACCTGGTAATACGGCTCGAAAGACATGGGAAGGAATATATAATGTTGCGCCCGTGCTCTGACACCCGTTACAAGGCGGCGAGTTGCAAAGCGTCCCTGACGACCAGCTGTTATTGATTTATCGTTTAACTGTTTTTCGGTTGTTGTTGTTCCGAGCCTCCGTCTCCGAGTGAACGTGACAGCTCGAATCTCTGTTTATTTCCGTGAATTCTAATAAACGAGTCTTTCCTTTTTTACATTGTGTCGCTTCATTTACCGTGAGTGCCGGTTGCGCGAGTGAGTGAGAGTGTGAGCGGTAAGACGTGATCGCGGACTCGGCGAGCGCAACATTTTTGGGGGCTCGTCCGGGATCGGACGAGCGACCGCGGAACGGGAGAGTGACCGTGGAACAGACGAGCGGGATGGCCTCATCGGCGCCTTCCTCGAGAAAGAGGGCTCGGGCGGGGACACCACAGCCGGACGCCCCGGATGACGTCCTTAGCGGCGACTCTGCAAGCCGTAATTGAGGAAGTGCGGCTGCTGCGCGAAGAGCAAGCACGGAGGGAGGCGCAACATACGGAGGAGCTGCGACGTCGGGATGAGAGGCTAGCGGAGGAGCTGCGGCGCCGGGACGAGGAGCTACAACGTCTCCGCTCTTTACAGCTAAGTCCTACCATAAATAGAGCGACCGAAGAAACGCGGAGTTCGGGGGTGCGTTCTGCGTTTCCCGGGGCGGGTGATGAGCGCGCGGGTACGTCGGCTTATGGCGTGTTTCCGGTAGTGAGCGGTGCGCGAGCGTATCCGGCGGCTTGTACCGCATTTCCGGGAGCGAATGACGCGCGCGCGGAGCTAGGCTATAAACTTAAGCCCGACGTTTACGATGGGTCGGTCCCGCTGCGAGAGTTTTTCTCTCAATTTGAGATCATCGCGCGTGCGAATCAGTGGAGTGACGCGTCGAGAACTATCGCATTGGCCTCGTGCTTGAGAGGGAAGGGAAGAGGAAAGGCGCGCTCGATCCTAGATTCGGTCGAAAATATTGGGAGCTTGGAGTACGCGGAGTTAAAATCGAAGCTAGAGCTACGCTTTGGGGAGGGGCACCTCTCTCAGAATCATTATTCACTTTTTACAAATCGAAAGCAGAAATTTGGGGAGGATTTCGCGTCACTCGGTTCTGAGCTAGAGAGACTTGCCCGTCTAGCGTATCCCGAGTGCTCTTACGCGGTCCGAGATAAAGTCGCGTGCTCGCAATTTATTTCGGCACTTTCGGACGGCTTTGTAAAGAGAACTTTACAATTGGAAGGAATTACCTCCTTAAAATTGGCAGTGGAAAGGGCGAAGGCCGTTAAGGCCTTACATGGTGAGAATTCCGGAAAAGGGGAAAGTCGCTTTTCGCGAAACTTAGAAGGGGAAAAGGGAGAAGAGAAGCAGAAGGAGGAGGATAGTAAAGGCAATGGGCCTCGGGGTGGTTTCAGGACCGATCGGAGGGAGTGTTGGTCCTGTGGAGAGTCAGGGCATTTACGTTCCGAGTGTCCCAATTTCGAGTGAAGCGAGGCTTAATTGATCTCGACGGGGGGAGAAATTTTCGGAAAGAGCGGTGGGGAATTCGTAAAGAATCGGAACCCGGTAGTTTGTTTTAGAGTTTTCTTTTTGAAAAGGTTTACGTGTTATCAATGTTACTGCGTGTTATGTTACTGTTTTTGTTTAAGGTAAGTCTTCGTTCCTGGGGGATAGGAAGAGTTCCCTAAAGGATCCGAAGCGGTTCATCATCCAACCGAGACTCTCCTCTAAAGAGGCCGCCTGCCCACGGTTTTTAACCCATGGTTTTCCCGTGGGCCATAGGGCGAATGCCGGGCGGGGGCTAGGGGAGCCCTGCGGGGCGCCGGGTCCATGGGAAGTTTCCCCCCCCCCCCCTTGTCCGAAGAATTCAGGAGCTGCGACGTGAAGAGGACGGCGGCTGCTAAGGCGGAAGAGGAGTGGCGCGAAGAAAGAAGACGGTTCTCCTGCAAAGAGAATTGGGGGTCGCCCGAGAGTAGGCTTTTGGGGAGAGGCTGGCCAGCTCCCTCCAAGGTTAAGCTGAAAGGGGACTAGCCCGAAGAACCGGATTGGGACGGAAAGGATGAGGCCCGGTAACCCGTTGCAGCAGCTCGGGGTAGGGCGAGGACCATCCACGTACCCTGGAGTCCGTAGCAGGAGGAGCCGCTGGGACACTGCTCTCCAGGATTGTCGGGACGACAATCTTGAAGAGGGGGAGCAGTGTTGCGCCCGTGCTCTGACACCCGTTACAAGGCGGCGAGTTGCGAAGCGTCCCTGACGACCAGCTGTTATTGATTTATCGATTAACTGTTTTTCGGTTGTTGTTGTTCCGAGCCTCCGTCTCCGAGCGAACGTGACAGCTCGAATCTCTGTTTATTTCCGTGAATTCTAATAAACGAGTCTTTCCTTTTTTACATTGTGTCGCTTCATTTACCGTGAGTGCCGGTTGCGCGAGTGAGTGAGAGTGTGAGCGGTGAGACGTGATCGCGGACTCGGCGAGCGCAACAATAAGTTCGATAGCAAAGGATTAGAAACTATCATAGCAGGAGATTTCAATGCACATAACACAGCATGGAACTGCCAGGACACAGACACAAACGGAGAAGGGTTATGGGAAGCAATGTACAACCACGAATATATATGCATCAATGAAGATACGCTTTCCAGGATGGGTTCGATAGGACAAAATTCGAACAATTTGGATTTGATTTTCTCCACGACTGACATATGTGACAAAATTGAGCATGCACAACTTCAAGATACATGGGATTCCAATCATTTCCCAGTGGAAATAAAAATAGCAATAATAGTGGAAAACTATATCAAGAAATCAAATAAAATATCGACAAAAAAAACGAAATGGAAAGAATATACACCAACCATGAAGACAATAATTGAAAAGGAACTACAAAAAGGAAATGAGGTACTACTTGGAACTAACAACAACAGGGAAGACATGTACACTACATTTATCGAAATAATCAAATCAACGGTAGAAGGTATAACGAATAATGGAAAGAAAAAAAAGAAGACATCAGAGGAAGATACAACGCAAAAAGTGAAGGAAGAGAAATCAAGAGGCAAGAAGGTTAAGTGGTGGGACATAGAGTGTGAAGAAGCAATAGAGAGAAGAAAAAAAGCCCTCAAGGAATTTAAAAAGAAGAAAGACCTACATTCGTTAATAGAATTGAAGAAAGCAAGGGCCGAGACTAAAAAAATTATTAATAGCAAAAAAAGGAAGAGTTTCGATCAATTCTGTGCCTCGATCAATCGGTTTACCAGTCCGACATATGTGTGGAACACAATGAGAATATTCAAGAACGTTAAAAAAAAGATCAATTGGAACAATTGGAAATTCAAAAACAGAGAAGAAGAAATAAGAAGAGAGATTGAAAAACTAGCCCCACCAAGTGTACAAACGGAAATGCAAGGACAAAACGGAGAAAAATATCAGGAGGCAAATATAGAGGAAGAATTCACGAGAGAAAAATTAAAAAGAGCATTGGAAATGATTAGAAAGAACACAGCACCAGGCAAAGATGGGATAGAATATAAAATGCTCAAAGAAATGACAGAAGAAATGGAAGAGTTGTTCCTGAAAATATGCAATGAAGTCTGGACAACAGATTGGTTCCCAGAGGACTGGAGGAAATATCAGACGATGTTCATCGATAAGATCGGGAAGGAAAAAGTCAGACCAATTGCTTTATCGTTGTGTGTGGGCAAAGTCATGGAAAGAATGGTGAACGAACGACTGGTTTGGTGGGCTGAACGAGAAAAAAAATTGCCAGAGACCAGAATGGGTTCAGAAGAGGACGCTCATGCGCAGAGAACCTGGTAAAACTAACTACGGACATCAGAAATGGTATGTACAAAAATCAATACACATTAGCGGCTTTATTGGATGTATCTTCAGCTTACGATAACGTAGTGTACAGTATTTTAATGAAGAAGCTGAAAAAGTTAAAATGCCCTAGAAATATTCTCAAGTTTATAGGCAAGTGGCTATATTACAGAGACACGGAGTTTATTATTAACAACCAAAAGACAGAGTATAGAAGAGTGTTCAGAGGTCTTCCTCAGGGGGCAGTACTTAGCCCGATCCTGTATGCCCTATATACATGTGATGTTACTAATAAGGATAAAGTAGATTATGAATCGGTGCAATTTGCAGACGACATAGCAGCGTATGTCACAAGTAGAAGCAGACGAGAAAATAGACGAGTACTAGAAGAGGCTGTGAATAATATTAATACAAATCTCAAAGAGATAGGATTACAATTGGAACCCAGAAAAACAGTATTAATAGAATTTTCTAAATACGGAGGCTGTGATAGAAATATGTTTATAGAAATACAGAATACGAGGATATATGCTCAAAAAGAGGCAAAGTTCTTAGGTATATGGTTAGACAGCAAGCTGAATTATCATAAGCAAGTACAGGAAACGAGAGAAAAGGTTACAAAAGCTAACTCATTAATGATTTATTTAAATAAATAATCTAAAGGTATGGAAGTCAACACCGCATTAATGCTATATAAAAGCATAATAAGATCAGTGACAGACTATGGCAATTTTGTATACTTCCCCAAAGAACAAGAGCAAAAATTAAAAATAGAAAGAGCACAATATTTAGGAATAAGAACAGCATTAGGATATAGAAATAGTACTCCTAATAACGTAATAATAGCAGAAGCAAAGGTCACATTACTAAGAGATAGAGCGGAATTACTAGCGAGAAACTTTTTGAATAAAATTAGTGTATATGGTGAAGAAGAGTTATGTAAAAGCTTAGATGAACTGGTACAGCATGAAGATTATGCAAGATATAGACAACCAACGCACAAGAAAAGTACTATTGGAGAAGCATGGAGAAGAATAAAGTGGTGCAATAAAAAAACTGGGCCAAGAAGAAAGTTTGAGATATTCAATATGGCTTACAGCACAGTTACAGAGAAGATACAAGATCTGACAACAGGACATTGTTGTAAGGAACGGGGAACGACAGACGGTGAACTACTGAGGAAGATTAAAACAAAATATGATTTAGAAGAAAATTTCACCATAATATATACAGATGGCTCTAAGAAAAAAGGAGGGAGATCACTAGGCGCGAGTGTTGTAATAGAGGAGCAAGAAATAGCATATAGCATCAGCATACCGAGGAGCTGTTCAACCTTTACAGCTGAAGCAATAGCGATAAAAGCGGCACTGGAGAAGATGGAGGAGGAAGCGAGTAATAGACCAAGGGACATAGTCATATTAACAGACTGTAAGGCAGTTCTACAAGCAATCCGTAACAATCACCTAAATGTATATAAAAATAGATATATAAGCGAAATTAGAGACAGACACTTTAGAATGAAGAAGGTGAAAATGAAAAGAATATTTTATGTATGGATACCGGCTCATGTTGGGATTGTAGGTAATGAAATGGCTGATCAATTGGCAAAAGAGGCAACAGAGGAAGAAGAGGATGAACGGATAGAAGTCCCAATTATGGATTACAGGCAAGAGTTCAAGAAAGAAATATGGAACAAGACGCAAGATACTTTAGTCAGAGAGGCCAATTATAAAGGTATATACTACTTCAAGAATTTCTACAATAGAAAAAAGAAAAAACCATGGTTCTACAATATCGACGAAGAAAGATACTATGTAACGCTGATTAACCGACTGAGGAGCAACCATTATAATGTCAACGAGTCGCTCGCCAGAAAAGGATATATAGAGGACGCCAGGTGCGAATGTGGAGTAGAGTGCGAGAGTATTGATCATGTGCTGTGGAGGTGCAGCAAATATGATGAGGAGGGGGGAAACTGGATAGGGAACTTAGAGCCAAGGGTATACAAGAGGAAATAGATATAACAAGAATGCTAAAGAGGAAAGAATGGACAGTGTATAGGAGCATCTACAAATATATCAAGAAAATAAACAGAGTTATATAAGGACGAGGACTTCAAGGGAACAGTAACATTGTGTCATATAGTTCCGAGGCGGAACTGAAGGCACTAACTTCTTTCAACCGAGGGATATAACCTCAAAAAAGAAAATATGGAAATTTTCTTGCCCCTTTTCTCCTTCTTTTCCCTTCCAATTCTGCTGCCTTTATTTCCTATCGTTCTGTAGTACTTTCTCTCCAATTCCTGATCTTTCTGTGGGGCCCAGCTGTTATTTCCGATATTTTCACCCGATTCACATGCGAGCGAAAAATTCCTGACTTTCCTCCACGTGCGATCACGTGATCCCCCTGCGCCTTACTTTAATTATGCGCTATTATTTGACTTTGTATTTATTATACTTTGTATTTATATAGACTTTTCAATATACCAATTATTTTCTGCTTTAAAAAAGCTATAATAAACTCTATTTCTATTATCTTTTTTAACTATATGGTTAAGAAAGATAATAAAAATAGAGTTAATGCTTTTTTTAAAGCAGGAAATAATTGGTATATTGAAAAGTCTATATAAATACAAAGTCAAATAATTGCACACAATTAAAGGCGCCAGACTATTATGAGAGGTTGCTGTTATACTGCACTATTACTGTAATTCCATGTACTTTTACGTCACTACGCATGATCATGTGCGTCTACATCATGTTGTATAACAGACATCCTAACCACGCAACAGTCAATTTTAGTACTTAATAACGTTTTTCCTAAAATTGGGAACGACAGTTTTAACTTACAGATTTATGTTTTACGCATCAAAATATACAAAATTGTGAAGTTTCAGCCAAATCGGTAAGAAAGCCCCTCTCTTTCATAATTACCTTAAAAAATAATTATGTTAATGTTATATATAATATTCCCAAACGATAATTTAATTATAAATATATTGCATAATCTTAAATCTTACCTTGTTAAAAACTTCATTACCAAAGAGTTTGCCATACTTCAAAGTAAAGTCTCAGTGTAACAGAATTCAAAAAGTTAGTATCTAAATAAAGAGAATCGTGTATGCGCTCAATCACGAGAAAATCCATTATCCACCAGTCTTCAAATATCTGCAGAAAAAATCATCTAATGACTGACAACGAATATAAAAATTTGAGGTAAAATTTGCATTAAAAATATAAACTGGTTTGTCCACCACTTCCAAAAACTTTGCTATTATAATTTTTATTATGATATATTTAGATTAAATATTAATTAATCCTTTTAGAGTCTAATCTTTTTTGTGTGTGAGAAGAACATATTTAATTTAAATATTTTTTAAAATGTTAGAGATTGCTGAATACAAATATAAAATTTACCAAAATTTATTTTGTTGCTTTCGGGAATAATTAATATTTTACGACGACGACGATGTCCCCTCGATCTCGCCGGCCGAGAAGGAGCGCTCCGTCAATTCACTAAATCTCTCAGAAATCGGTGAAAGTTATGATTAGTACAGACAGGCGATAATAGTAATCAACGGTAGCTCGACCAAGTATTTTCACTAAAGCTCGATATGGGCACCAGGTGCGAATACGCGCACCACTTTACTCCAATTCCAAACGCGAAATATCTCAGGCATGAATTCTGAATATATTTTAGATCGCTGTCAGATCTCGGATAGAAGGAGGAGATGGAGCGCAGCGCAATTGACACACTCGAATAGTAACAAATAACATATATTTCATAAGAACACACGTCTGGAAAGGGTCGGCATTACCAACGGCGATAGTCCTTACAAATGCCATCGACGATTACAGAACGCACGACGCATAAGACGCAATTACTCGAACGCAACGCACATGACGCGATTACACAAACGCAACGCACTCGACGCGATTACGCGAACGCAACGCACTCGACGCGATTACACGAAACGCAACGCACTCGACGCGATTACGCGAACGCAACGCACTTGACGCGATTACACGAAATTTCGACTACGCACGACGTCTCGCACGCAGTCCTGGATGGGCTACACGCGACGTCTCGCGAGTAGCCCCCAATAACCCTTTGCGACGTCTCACGAAAGGTCCGCAATATCCGCGTCCCGCGCCCCAGGATCCGATTGCGCGAACCCACCCCTCGGTACCACGACAATACTGTCCGTCTGGCGCGGAAGATGCCACCAAAGGCAATTACGCAACACGCAACTACTCCAATCTTCGGGCCTCGCACCTCAGGACTTGATTCCGCGAACCTACTAATCGGTACCGCGACAATACTGTCTGATTGGCGCGAAGGGCACCGCACTAACGGATAATTACACAGAATTACACAACGCGACTACATCAACGCACGCGATCACACGACATTCACGAAACGCAATCACACGGAACGTACAACCCCCGAATACTACGGCTGACTCTCTTTTCGAGCTCAATTCGGCGCTCCTGCCTCGCGGGACGGAATTTACCGCGTCGCTCTAATTACGCGGTGACTGCCGGTCGCGTACGGTTCTCCAGGAAGGGCAACCGCGTCACTCTCTCGGCCGGACCCTCCGCGAGTTTCTTCCCGGTAACTAATTACTCACGATACTCATGCCTCGCGATCTTACGCGCCTCCCGGACGGGTCTCAGCCTCGAGAAAAACCTTACTTGCGTAGGCGGTGTTCGAGTGGTGGCCTTACAATAACTCCTCGCGGTACGGCAGCCGGGGCTTCTCGGGATTCGGGACGTCTCTCCTCTCGTAACGCCGACACGACAGTGCCGCTTTCCTGGCCCAGCGGGACCACGCTGGGCCCGCGCGCCTGCGCGCCGTGCTTGCAAGCCCCGATCGCCGATACGCCCTCCGCGAGCGCTGCGCCCGATCTCAGCGACTTCCGCTCCTGTCGGCGCCCCTCGCGGCTGCTTCGCCCTGGCGGCGGGATGTTTAAAGGGGCTGTAGGATCCGGCTGTCCAAGCCGCGACCTTTGGGCCGGTTACGACCGCCAGGCTGGCCAGGCCGTGGCTAGGTCAACCGGCGGCAATGTCCCGGGGCGAGTTCCTTGGGCGACGTCGGCGGCTGATGCGCTCGCCCTGCGAGACGCTCCAAGCAGGATCGGCAAAGGGTCCAAGCGTGACCCGCCCGCCGGCCACTCCATCGCAGAACGACTCTCGAATATCTCCCTCGGTGCGGCTCAGGCCGTTACAATCATCCGGGGCCATCCACTCGCCGCCTGAAAAGTTCGCAAAATATAAGCCCTAACCGATTAAGACGCGGTCGCCCCGCTCCGCTCAGGCAGAGGCGACATCCCGGACGATCCCCTCGGCCGAGCTATTGTCTGGACAAGGGACGTGACTTTGTCACGTCACAATTTCCAGACACCAAGATATAAAATCAACGTCTATCATAATATAATGGACTCGATTCAATTAATATTTTAACTTGCCTACAATACGAATTACGATACAGATCACTTTCTCGTTCTCTTCAACTTTTACAAGACAGCAATTTACAAGACATTTAAGTACAAGACAGCATATGCATACGCGTGTGATTTTGGATGCACCTTCTTTCTTAAAGATCTCCTCGGTATCAGCTTCCTTCGGTTAATATATAATTCGGATTATCAATATATCATATGTACAATATAATTCGGTTAATATATATTATACATATGATATATTGATGATCACACACACACACACACACACACACACACACACACACACTCTCTCTCTCTCTCTCTCTCTCTCTCTCTCTCTCTCTCTCTCTCTCTCTCTCTCTATCTGTCACGTACTACGTTTACGCGAGCGTTACTTCTGTAGTAACTTATAATACGAAAATTCCTCCACATAAATGAGGGTTATGTAGTAACTTATGATAATTCATCCCGCGTAAATGGTGAATTATCGTAAGTTACTACAGAAGTAACTTACGTATAAACATAGTATCACGACTGTCACTACATATCTCCGACCCGCTGATATTTCGCCTCCTGTAACACCCACATCCTAATTTCGTGGCACTTCGATCCTTGCGTGACGCGACCGAAATTCGGAATTAAACGATCGTAGTATTTAACGATGAGAAACCACGGTGTTACGCGCGAACGCGATTTTTTTTGTTGGATTTGCTCCTTTTAGGTTAGGAGCGTAAGCGCTTTTAACCCTGCCTTTGGGTTATATAGCGCATCTCAACAGCTCATCTTCTTCTTAACCCTTCGTAGTCCACATGGATCAATTTGACCCACCTTCATTTGGATCTAAATATCTAGCTAAATGCTAAATGCCTAGCTTAAAATGGGGCTTGGTCCGCCATCTACAAGAGTTTGAAGTATCCTCTATAGGTAGAGACCGTTAATCATGTACTCGTTCACAATTTTTTTTCAACATGTTGCCATTTGAGATCTCACAAAACCGCAGTTGTTTTATATTCTAAAATGTTCAAGGTATGTTCCAGAATTATTTGAACCCGATCGGACTGATACCATTAAAATGGCAACCATTAAAAACACAGCCCCACAAAAAAAAATTTTTTTTCTGTCCGGCGGACCGGACTAGTCAATTCTTACGTATTTTGGGTCGCTGAATCCGAATCCGAGGTCAGAATTCAAAAGTTGGTTCGTGTTTTTTTTCTAATCTCAAAAAACATACTTTTTTAGTACATTTGAGCCGTAATGAAAAAGCGCGAGCTAGTTTCGAAATTCTGACCGTGGATTCGGATTCAAAAGCTTGAATTCCATAACAATTGACTAGATTTTTTAATAAAAAATGGCAGATCCAATATGGCGGACCCAATATGGCGGATGTTTTTTCAAATTGATCCGATTCGCTTAAAACTTGGTACTCGGGGGTTTTTGTGGTCGCTGAATACGAATCTGACGTCAGATTCGTATTCAGCGACCCCAAAAACCCTCGAGTAACAAATTTTAGGTGAATCTGGTCAATTTTCAAAAACTCATCGAGTATACTGGATCTGCCATTTTGAATTTTGGAAAACTGACATCAGATTCGTACTCAGCGACCACAAAAACCCCCGAGTACCAAGTTTCAAGCGAATCGGATAAATTTGAAAAAACATCCGCCATATTTTTCACCGTCCGTAAATAATTGTATACTCTGGCACTTACTGACCGCAGGGCAATAGCAGAAGAAATGTCTTCAGTTGACCATGTCACACGGCTGTTATTTGGAAACATAATCCTTTTAATTTGTCCAGATGTAAATACCATACGCAATGCGTCGAACGCTATTGTTTCAGCGTTTTTTTCAACAATCTTTTGCATTTGTTGAAACTCGTTAAGATTTTTAATGGCATCTTTTTTCAAGTGCTCATTTTCTTCGGCGAGCTGCTTAAATGCGATAGAGATCTGTGTGTTCGCAACAGAGAGCTGCGTATTCTCGCTAGCAAGTTGTTTGTTTTCCTCTTGTAATTTTTTTAGCTGTTCCAGAAGCATTTCAGTTTCCCTATTCGGCTGATTGTCTAACTGTTCAGCACTGTAAAAAAATAATACATGAATAAATATTAATCGAAAATGCTTCAATGATTATTTTGTTTGTACAATTTCAATTTTTTTATGTTACTGTTGATCATTTAAATTTAGTAAAGAAAAATGACTTCATCCGCCAGTGAATAAAATATGAAGTTAGTTTATTGCTCGACTAACTGGCATTGAGTACAAAAACTGCACAACGTTTCGACTCACGGTTAGGGCCCTTTTCAAGTGCGATCTAAAATTCATGACAACAATATGCAATACAAATATAAAATATAATAAGTAGACTAAATTAATAATCGTTATGTTCGAGAGCAATACCTATTCGTCTACCGACTCGTCATAAGAAATTAACGGACATGCCTGTGATCACGAAAATGTTCCAGCATAATCATATATAGCAGCTGTGAACAATTATTCATAAAGTATAAAGCAACAATATGTGAGAGGAGTGTGCAAAAAATCAAGCGAGACTCACGTGTCCAATGTGTAAAAATTCAATTTGCGTGTTAAAGATCTCCGTTGCGACATGTTGTGCGTATGTAAGGAGACTGTAGGCAGACAAAGAAGAAGTCGAGGTATCAGGGAGGTATAGGGGGGAAAAAATTATAAACATTAAACAGACGCGATGACACCATCATATACTGAGTTTAAATTCTCTGTGTCTTTCTTAAGATTAATAGTGTTATTGTGCTTTTTTATGAAGAACATTTCGGCAATCTCTCTCATTTTCATGTTGCATTCTCTATGTAGAATTTTAGGATCTGACCACTTGAAATTGTGGTCATTATGTATACGATGCTTACTCATGACAGAGAGATTGCCGTCATGTTTCTTAATATCGTTGCAGTGCTCTTTAACTCTTGTTTCCAAGTGTCTCTTCGTCTGTCCTATGTAAGAAGCCTCGCAATTCTCACAATCTATCTGATACACCACATTCGTCTCCCTGCTCGTCGTAAGTCCGTCCTTACCCCTCTTGATGACAGCACTAAGTTTTTTCGGTATCTTGTACAGAACCTCGAAACCAACTTTTTCTAGAGTACGTCTTATGCCCTCACTTAATCCTTTTATAAAGGGGATCACTATACAATTACGTGCGTCAAATGAATTGTTTCGACCACTATTGCTATTATTAGTGTCTGTTCTATATTTTAATTGTCGCAGCCTGTTTTTAATGTGCTTATTAACCAACCTTATCAGAAAGCAATTATTTGTGAGGATGTCTTTTACAATATTAATGTTCGTGTGGTGAAAGCGGTCATCCGACAGCAAAATTGCGTGGTCGACCAAGTTAATTATCGTATTGATTTTGTATTTACGCGGATGGTTAGAAAAATAATTGATGTATCTCCCCGAGAAAGTTGGTTTTCTATACCAATTAGTAATTAATTTATCCCCATCTCTTATAACTAAAGTGTTTAAAAACGGTATCGAGTTGTTAGCTTCTGTTTCGAAGGTGAACTGTAACCGGGGATGATAATTATTGAAAACTTCAAGTACAGCGTTTATAGCAGATTTCGGTACTATCATGAAAACGTCATCTACATAGCGGAGAAAGATCCGAACCTCAAAATCCAGGAGACTTAAGCATTGCGTTTCCAAATCATCCATAACCATATCCGCTAGTATGGGCGAAAGAGGAGAACCCATCGGACTACCATAGATTTGCTCGTAGAATTGACCATCGAAACAGAAGCTAGTGGAATGTAAAATTAATTCAATAGCGTGGAGAAACTGCGGCAAATTAAATTCCGTACGTTGGGAAATGTAGTGCCATCGCTTTCTGATCGCTTCAAGTACGAGCTCTTTAGGAATGTTGGTGAATAATGCTGTGACATCAAGAGACATAAGGACTTCGTCAGACTTAATATTTACACCCTCAATCACTCTCACAAAAGACCAACCATCATTTACATGAGATCTCGGTTTAGGGATCGACTCTTGCAAAATCTCGTGCATAAAGCTCGCTACATTATACAATGGACTGCCTATTGCCGATACAATGATACGCAGAGGAAATCCCGTTTTGTGTATCTTAGGTAAGCCGTAACAGCGAGGGAGATTTCCATTCGTGCAATTGAGACGCTTAAAAATCTGATAGTCGATGATATCGTTGTCGTGCCAAGACCTTACGAGTTGGTTAAGTTTGGTCGTTATTTGCTTAATCGGATCCTTCTTTATCTTTTTATATGTTGATGTATCGTTTAATAATTCCGTCATGCGGTTAATATAATCGGACTTGTCCATAATAACCGTTACTTGTCCCTTGTCGGCTTTGGTGACAAAAATATCATCATTATCATGTAAAAATTTTTTACATTTCGTGAACTCACACAGGATGTGTCGGTCGATATAGCAAAAATGTTTGTTCTTATTTAAGAAGAGTTGGAGAGAATTGGATATTGTGCCCCTTATTTCCTGCTATATATGATTATGCTGGAACATTTTCGTGATCACAGGCATGTCCGTTAATTTCTTATGACGAGTCGGTAGACGAATAGGTATTGCTCTCGAACATAACGATTATTAATTTAGTCTACTTATTATATTTTATATTTGTATTGCATATTGTTGTCATGAATTTTAGATCGCATTTGAAAAGGGCCCTAACCGTGGGTCGAAACGTTGTGCAGTTTTTGTACTCAATGCCAGTTAGTCGAGCAATAAACTAACTTTATATTTAAATTTAGATATACAATAAAATGTACATATTTATACATACATATTCATTGCTTCAGCGAGTTCCACCATGTTCACTTTTTGATTGTTCGTCTCGCTCATCATTTTCTGATTCATTTCCAGTGCTTACGGCATTAGCATCCATCTCCGTATTTCTCTTCGCATAAGCAACAAGTTCGTTGTAAGACGGTATTTTGGATTTGCTATACAATAGAATAAATACCATTATTAAATAAATCTTATTAATACAAAGGCTCAACTTCCGAATAGCCCCTACCTCCGAATTTGATGAAACTTGCAGCAATTGTTGACCATTAGAGGACACGTTCATATCATAAAGGATTTTGTACGGAAACAAATAGGAACGGAGAAATTGGCGTCAAAAGTTCAAAATTTTCATTCTAATTTATAGACAATCTAGGGTTACGCACCCCCCCCCCCCCTCGGGAGAGGGGGGATGATAGCCTATATTGTAGCGCTTGACAAGAGGAGTTGAGTGGTCGTAGTTTTCCTTGTTAACTCTCCGTCCCTTAATATTTTTTCGCGAAAGGGGAAATTATAAGTTACAAAGCGAGGTTCACGTGCATGGGGGGGGTGCAGGGGGAGGGGCGAAGCCCCCCCCCCCCGCTCACGCTCAAAGCGAAATACATTTCCTACCCGAGCACGCCGAAGGCGTATTTATGGGGGGGGGGGTGCGGGGGGGGGGGGCGAAGCTGACTGTCCCCCTGACTACTTTTAACCTACTGCGCATCCATCGCGCATCGGAATGGTTCTCCTTTCTTCTTACACCATACTCGGTAGCACGAGCACGAAAGGTGGGGATAAGCACACGAAGCCAGTGTTGCCAAGCGGCAAGATTGAAGTCGTGGCGCTCACGGCTACTTGGCAGCACGAGTGGTGGAGACGAGTGGCGTCGGCTGCACACGGATGCGGGCTCGTGCTTCGTGTGCGCTCGACCACTTTGTGTATCCCCACCACTTGTACTGCCAAGGAACCGCGGCTGTAATCTGACCAACACTGCACGAAGCACGAACCCGTCTCGTGTCGTGCGGCGTCGGACGCACACGAGCAAGTAACCGTGTTAACCGTGTACATGTGCGCTATCTGCTCTATATGCTGTAGCATGCTGTTATGTCTTGAAACTGGCATTACTGGTGAGGAAACGAGCCCCTAAGAATTTAGTCCACCAGTACCCGCGTCGACAGCGACATGTATGTCTACTTTAACGTTTAATACATTTCTTTTCCTTAAATTTTGAAACAAATTCAGCAAAACTGATTTTGTTATTTGGAAGGGAAGGTTTTAACCCCAACCCTCCCCCCGCTAGGATCCGCTAGTGCATAAAGTTATGACAAAGGGTGACAAATGGTAATGGACCAAAATGGGGCATATGTAGTTGAATAAATAGTAATACCTACATGTATGTAATAATTATAATAATTGTCTTAGAATTTCACTAAAAAGATGCTACGAACTTTTGTTACTATATTGCTACTCAATATCTTGCTAACCAGTTTTCAATTTAATCTTATTATAATAAATAAATCTCATTAAGTAAAATCTTGAAAATTAATAAAAATAAAGTTTTATCATAAATTTTGTAATTGCACAGCTTTAGATTGCAAAGTTTTTAGATTAAAAAATTTAATTTATAATTAACTTAAACTAGACAAGTACAAGTTTTTTTAATGTCTATTCAGAAAAAGTTGAGTTTAAATTTATATTGACAGAATTCATAACAAAAGCTGTTCTCGTAACTAAGACATGTACGTGTAATAAAAAGATAATATAAATAAAGTAGGTAAATATGAGAAGGAGAGAAGTCCTTGATAAAAATCACAGTAAAAGAAAAAGAGACATATAACGGTTATTATTTATATTAACTGTAAATATTAAAAATAACATTAAACACAATATCAAATACACTCCGTCAAATAACGTAAGTTCATAGTATGAAACGAGGTCTATCATTGTACGGTTCGAGTTTGTAACTTTTACACGAACCAAGCTCCACTCACCCCTGGTTTTTTTTTGTTTCCGTGGAAAATGCCTCGCGCATGCCCGGGGGCCGGCCACCCGGGGTGTGTGGAGCTTGCACCCACTAAAACCCCTCTCCCTTAACATAGCACGAAGGACTACAGTCACGTCACACGGAAGACACGAGGCATTACATCATGTGACGGGACAGTCCGCACGCCGAAGCGCCAGAAAACACGTAATCCATAAGACAAGGACCAACGATAGGTCGATACCCGGGGCACCCATCATCCCACCAGGGAAACATAGCCCTAGTCGAGTGGCAAGACACGCTAGGTGTCGCCATTCGACCGCCTCGGAGAGACTTCATGATAGTAACCGCGGGCAGTCATATCATCGAGGGCTCTCTTCATCGGCTGCGGGAAATTTTCCCAGGGGAAGACCTACGCCCCGGAGGAAGATGTACACGACCACGGAACGTGCACGAACGAAACGTACAGGAAACCCCCTCTATCCGGAGAGAGGTTCCACTTGACACATGACACGAGCGCGCCTCCGTGGGCTCGTAAAACACAAGGGGGGAGGGGACCACACAAACCCACCACCACAGAAAATAAGGGACCCGACTCCTCAGGCCCTCATCCCTGGCCGGAAATAACCGGCGAAAAGAAAGATGCCGCCCTCTCCCCACCCCACGCCCCGGGGGGAGGGGGGGAGAAAAGAGAACGGTAAAAGAGTACCGAGTTGAGGAGGGAACACCGCCGCCAGACCCCGGAAACCACCAGGGGGGCGACCAACCGCGGCCGACCGCCACGAAGAATCTCCAGGCAACCATTGCCGAGCAATGGTGCCGGAGCCCCAAGCAGCGAGCGGCCAGCCCCGGCCGGCCGACCCCCGGAGGAGCCCGCAAGCTCCAGGGGCGGGCATCCCAGAAAACCGTGAGATATAAACGAAAATACTCATGATTCAGCAGAGTCGCAATATAACCCGGACACACCCACGGAGAAAAGACAAGCCACGGCCGCCCCCAGGTAACCCACCCCCCAGGGATCCGGAAACATCGCGCCCGCGATGCACCGGACCCCAGGAGGAGGAAAGCCCGCCGACGACCGGAGCTCGACCACCCCCAGAGGGCACGCCAGGCAGGAAGCCGCAACGCACGCTGCAAAACAACAAAATACAGCCGAAAATACAAATTATAACGCAAGTATACAGGATCAGCATCGCTACACATCAGCATAAATGATATCAGGGTCCACCAGGCCCCGCTGTCGCCTCCTCTCGTCCTCTTCCTTTTGACGGAGGATCCGTTCTGCAAAGGTGAAGAAGGCCTGCCAGTCCTCCCCTAATCCGCAAACCTGAAAAGGGCTCGAACCTAGAGTTGAAACGTAAGGTAAACGTCCCAATAGCCAACCATGTCCCAGTTCCCAACCACTAAGGGGAATATTCCACCTAATTAAGAGATTTTTCGATAAAAATAAATAAATAACCACTTAATTGAGTTCTACGATTTATAATCTATGCATAGGACAACGGTTAAAATAATCCTTGCGCTCTTTGTAGTAATTTTTTCGAGTTTCTTGAGAGTGCACGCGCTGCCCCGGGAAACGAAGCGCATCTGTAAGCCAGTTTGTTAAGAATTGACGAAGTCCAATTGTAATTATGTCGCCTTCATTTTTTATATATATTGAACAAGTTATAGCTTTTTATATTAAGGAAGATGTAGAGAATGCAAATCTAGGGTCGAAATTTAGTTAGAATTGCCGATAAATTGTTAATTTGCATGGTTGGATACTCGGACGTTTCAACCGTATGGTGTACCAATAGCGAACCAAGTGGCTGGATACTGGTACCACCAGGCGATCGGGTGATGTCCCAATTGCCGGACGCAACGAACTCAGCGGCCATAACCTTGATGGAAATTAACACGAACGATCAGCATTGACGCGCGGCATTGTTTACTAGTGTGCTTAAAGTGTGTTTAAAATTACGCTAAACTGAGGCGATTATTCGCAGTAAGTATGATATCTAACATTTTACAAATTTGGCTTCGTCGAACGAGTTCGTTATTGCTATTATGTAGTCAGCAGATTGTTTACATTGGAAAAGTCTTGAACGTAACCTCTCGAATCGCTGTCTCTGCTTTCATCTGCGACTGGTTGGTAATAGGGACATCGAGTGGCCGGGTATCGGGACATAACTAAAAACTGATGGTCGGGTACTGGGACATATCGAGTGGCCGGGTATCGGGACATAACCAAAAACTGATGGCCGGGTACTGGGACATTTCCTTTTGTCGCATTTTCCGAAAAAATCAAATCAACTATTACCGATGGAACTAATTATTGAATGGTTTCCAGAAACTATAGAATCCAAGCTTTCGTTTCGTCGTATCCGCTTATAAATAAGATTTGTTAATATATATAAAAATTCAATTTCAATTTTCCAGGCGTCTTAAATGGTCCTCTATTGGGACGTTTACTTTAGTGCATATTTCTACTTTGTGCCAGTTAGTCGAGCAATAAAATAATATTTCTGTGCTATAAGTTTTTTGATCGAAACTGGGTAAGATGTACTTATTGTTCTTTGAAAATAAAATTATTATGACAAATTACAAAAAAAGTAGCATTGTTATTAATCTATCCATTTTACAAATATGAGTCGCAGTAAAAAAACAATTGCAATTCGTAAAATTGAATGGTGTTATTGTATTAGGCAGAAAAGAAGTTGATGTTGTAACAAAAAATTATTGAATATGTAGCATTTGGATAATTTATTATTCTATCAACTTGAATTTGACAACAAAAGTTGGAATGCAATACAGACACCTAAATAAAGATTATGACATGCGTTATTTGTACATTACGGGTAACGTGGTTTTTTGAATTTGTTGTTTAAACAAATTTTCAGCAACAAATTCACCGACGTTCAAGCATTTGATTATTGAAATGTATTTTTGGATTACCTAGATGTAATTTAAAGTCAAAACAATGTCCCAGATCGCTGGCGCCTATTTGTTATAGACGATCATTTTTTTATTATAAACTAAAGAAACGTAAAAAAATTTTTTCCGAAAATAAATTTTCTAACTCGATATTTATAAACTACATGAATGGACGAAGATTCCCTGAAAATTTCACGTCTTTATCATTAAAACTCGAAAAGTTATGTAATTTTGAACATTTGAAAAAAAAAACCGATTTTTTAATCGAAAATATTGAAAATCGCTGGTAGCGACCTCTAAAACTTGTTCAATTTTGCTCAAATTTTGAGGAAAATTCTTTCTTTAGGTAAGCTTTGATATTTTGGGGTGCGTCGCGAAAAATAAAAAAAAAAGATTTTTTTGAATCACCCTAATATTCAATTCAATTCAAAATGGTACTTTATTACCCCAAGGGATTTAAAAGGGCGTTTTGAAGAGACGTACCCAACCTTGTACATTCTTATCTTACTTCCTCCTCGACACTCATACATTGGCGTTTTTAAGGGACGTACCCAACCCTGTACAACTCTAATCTCATCCTCACAAAAGACCTGGCCATTGCGCGACCTCACATACTATTGTCCCCCCCCCCCCACCCTCTCCCTTAGTATTTTTATCCCTCTGCCATCCTCCCGGACTTCCGTTTTTCTTTTCCCTTCGTCTCTTCTTTTCTTCGGGTTCCTCTTTCCCTCGTCTGCTCCTCCTTCTCCGTTTTTCCATCTTTCCTCTGTTCCAAATTCCTTCCTCGACTCTTCCTTAATCTATCCTCTATTCCTATCTCTCTCCGTCCTGTCATTCACCTCTTTCTCCCCTCCGTACCTGCGTCCTAAAACTCAAAATAAAAAGGCATAACAAACAACGATATATAACAGATCTATATCCTTTTGACTACTTTCTCCGATTTCCATCCTCTCCTTCCTTCTGGCACCTTTTCCTCACGTCCCTTTTCCTTTCTCTGCTTTCCCTCTTTCCTCGAATCCGCGCTCCTTCCTCAGCTCTTCCTTTTCCTATCTTCTTTTCCTTTCTCTTTCCTCCCTGTCCATCCACCGTCTGGGGATTTCTCATCTTCTTCACCTCTGTACCTGCCTTTCTCTTAGCCATCAGATCCTCCTCTATCTGTCTCCATTCTCATCCCACTTCACCTCCTTCCCGTCTATCCACAGTCTCCTGTTGGTCAGCACCGCTGACCTTCTCTTTATTCTTTCCTCTCTTGCCTTTTCTACTAGTCTGTGCCTATAAGCTCTCTCCTCCATCGTCAGTTCCTCGTCGATTCCTACTTCCCATCTCTTCCATATCTCCTCGCTCCTTTTAATTATTTCTTCCTTATCTTCTTCTTCTTCGAGCTCCATAAATAGCACCACCCTCTTGTCTGCACCCGTCACCTCCACCACTCTTCTTACTGGTATTATCCTTCCCATCACTCTTTCCATAATTGTTTCCACCCGCTCCCTTCTTTCCCTCGGTCCTTCTTCTGCCACTCTCCTCCATATAAGGCTCTTTTTCTTCCTCTCATCTTTCTCCCTTTTCTCTCTCTCAACTTTTCGCTCCATCTCCCTTTCCTTCCTTTCTCTTCTTCTTCTTACTTCCTCCTCTCTATCTTCCGCCATTCTCCACAGTCTGTTCCTCTCCGCCGTGTACTCCTTCTCCTTACCTCTTTCCTCCGTCCCTCATCTGTCTTTCCTAACCTCACTTTTTCCTCTGCTACCTCCTTCTTCTCCCTCCATCATCCTTCTTCTCTCCGTCTCACTCTCAGTCCGTCCCTCTTCTTTCCTCATCTTCTCGTCTTCCCATCTAACCTCCGTTCTTTTTACCTCCTCGTTGTGGTTCCCCCTCCCCTCGCTTCTCCTTTCCTCTTCACTTGTCACTTTATCCCACCAATCTCTTCCCCATCCTTTTTCACTCCATCCTCCTTCACTGCTTTCTCCTCTCTCCTCTTCCGACATCTCCTTCATCGCCGTTCCTCTGCTGCTCTTCTCCACCTTCTCTATCTCTCTCCCTTTCTGTTTCCGACCTATGCTCTCTTCCGCTCCTTTCCTCTCCTCATCTCTTCTTCCTTCGCTCTCCTTGCTACGTATCTCTCCATACTGCTTCCTCTCCATCCTTTCAATCTGTGTTCTCAACTCCTTCATTTCCTTCCTGATTTCATTTCTTTCTCGTTTTATTTCTTCCATAATTCCATGTCCTATCTCCCTTAGTTTCTTCGCAATTTCCTTTGCCCACTCTGCCTCCTCCATCCTTTGTCCTACCCTCGGCATCCTCTCCTTCTTTGTCGCTATATTAAATAGAGCCTTGCATTAATGTGTTGTACTTATCCACCTCCGCCCCTCCCCTTACCAACGCATCCCCCTTATCTATCGCTTATAACCTATCCACCGGCAATGCTTGCTTCCGCTTTCCTCCCTGCCTCACGCCGTCATCTCGGTGTCAGGTTTCTAATCTAATGTGCCACTTACTTTCCTCTGCGTATTCTTCAACACCTTTTCTCCTCCGCATTCTCGATTCACACGTGTCTTTCCCTACTGCCTACCAACTTCTCAACTTTCTCCGCCCCATACGTTCTCAAACCTCGTCTTGGCGTCCCGCAGGGACGCCAATCCACTGTTCGCCCGATTCTCGGTTCTCATCTGCCGATGCGTTCTCAACGTCTCGCATGGTTGCCAACTATTTTGCCCCACGCTAACGCTCAGCACCATCTCGACTTTTCGCCTCGCCCGCGCCATCTCACCTCACCACTCACTACCTGCGCTCATTCCTTGCCTCGCAGTTCCGTGTCCGCGTCTCACGTGTGTTCGTTCGCCTCTCTCTTAGCAGTGCCCTCTCTTCTCCTTGCTGTTTCCGGTCCCTTTCCTCGGAGTTCCTCCCTTTTTACGTGCCTTCTCTCCTGGCCTTGCCTCGCTCCGACTTAACCTTACTTTCTCCCGCGTTCTCCGTCCTGCCTTACTCCGATTCTCTTACACCTCCGGTTCCTCCTCCATGTGCTCGCCTTCCTCCTTCCTTCCTTTATGTGTCTCTTCTCTTTCTTCACATTCCTCGTTTCCTACTCCTTTATTCTATCGATAATTCCTCCTCCACTTCTCCGAGCAACCACCCGCCTCCCCTACTCAACCGGAAGTCCCGAATCACCCTAATATATATATACACATATATATTATATACACTGCTAAAAAAAATTAAGGGATCATTTATGTCAGTAAATTTTTGTCCATTTTTAAACTGTAATTACTCAGCGAATAATTAACGGAAAAAAAGTTTAAAAAAGGTTTATATATATATATATATATATATATATATATATACAGGGTGTCCGAAAAATCGCCTACTCCACTTCGGGAGGTGATTCGGGACTCAAAAACAAGCAAAAAAGTTCATACAAACATAGGTCCGGAAATGAGCCGTTTCCGAGTTATAGCCACTTTTATGTTCAAAAATCGTAATTTAAAATCCGCTTGGCATCCCTCTTTCTTAATTATTTCTTAAATTAAAAATTTTTATTTTTAAATATTTTTAATTTTTTTAATTTTAATTTTTAAATTTTTTTCAATTTTTCAATATTTGTAAATACGATTACATTATTTTTAAAAGAAATCAGTTGTTTTCACGGCTATTCAAAATCAGTTGTTTTCACGGCTACTTGAAATCAGTTGTTTTCACGGCTACTTGAAATCAGTTGTTTTCACGGCTATTCAAAATCAGTTGTTTTCACAGCTATTCAAAATTAGTTGTTTTCACGGCTACTTGAAATCAGTTGTTTTCATGGCTACTTGAAATCAGTTGTTTTCACGCCTATTCAAAATCAGTTGTTTTCACGGCTGCTTGAAATCAGTTGTTTTCATGGCTACTTGAAATCAGTTGTTTTCACGGTTATTCAAAATCAGTAAGTAAATCACGGCTTTTCAATAAGTTTCAAATTATTATTTAACAACACCTTACTTTTAGGTTGTATCTAATCTTTCCGTATTTATCAATGGATCGTTTAAGTTTTAATGAATTAGCTGATATGCATCTTATGTATGGTCTTGCTCAAAGTAATGCTGCCGAGGCAATTTGAAACTTATTGAAAAGCCGTGATTTACTTACTGATTTTGAATAACCGTGAAAACAACTGATTTCAAGTAGCCGTGAAAACAACTGATTTTGAATAGACGTGAAAACAACTGATTTCAAGTAGCCGTGAAAACAACTGATTTCAAGTAGCCGTGAAAACAACTGATTTTGAATAGCCGTGAAAACAACTGATTTTGAATAGCCGTGAAAACAACTGATTTCAAGTAGCCGTGAAAACAACTGATTTCAAGTAGCCGTGAAAACAACTGATTTCAAGTAGCCGTGAAAACAACTGATTTTGAATAGCCGTGAAAACAACTGATTTCTTTTAAAAATAATGTAATCGTATTTACAAATATTGAAAAATTAAAAAAAATAAAAAAATTAAAATTAAAAAAATTAAAATTATTTAAAAATAAAAATGTTTAATTTAAGAAATAATTAAGAAAGAGGGATCCCCCAAGCGGATTCTAAATTACGATTTTTGAACCTAAAAGTGGCTATAACTCGGAAACGGCTCATTTCCGGACCTATGTTTGTATGAACTTTTTTGCTTGTTTTTGGGTCCCGAATCACCTCCCGGAGTGGAGTAGGCGATTTTTTGGACACCCTGTATATAATGGCCGATTTTTTAACTCGTGGACTTGTTAAATATAAGTAAAAATAACGTAAAAATTTGCAGTTTTTCTTTTTTCATTTAAACTTTGAAAAAAATTATGTAATGTAACTAAAAAAATTGTATTGACTAAAAATCTTATGCCTCTTAGTACTTCGAACTTAACCCTTTAACTGTTTTGGACGAGAATATTCGCGCAATGATATCGCCTGTCAGACGCTTTGGACGAGAATACTCGCGCGACGATATTGTCAGACGCTTTGGAGTTAACTTGGACCACAAGTTTGTCACGCAAATCTTCATAATTTGACTACAAATAAAAGGGTTAAAGCCATAGTGGTGTAAGTCAATTTTTTTGACCACTTTTTTCCTTCTTTTTTCAACATATCTGCATGTGTAGACTGCATCTATGAGCTTAACTCGAACCCTGGCTGAGGTAATATTTTTCGCAATAAATTTAATAATTTAATTTAATTTAAATTATTTTAAAAACGAGATGCTTATATATAAGCATCAAAGATTATTAACGTCTTGACGACGAGGACCAAAACCTATGGTCGAATTGTCACGATAATTATTTGCCAATTGCAGTCGATGAAATGAACGTCTAATGTTTATTATATCATTGGCGAATTATATGTATTTTTCGGTTAACTCGATAGGTTAAGAAAAGTGACTTACACCACTATGGCTTTAACCCCTCCAAATATGACTAAAAATAAAGATTGTTTAATCAACAGCAACTAATGTTTTATTTTATATTAATATTTGAGGTAAGAAGAGAAGTAAAAAAGGAAAAAATGCATTAAAAAATTACTAATTTATTTGACTTGTTTTTCTGTATGATAAATTCGAAAGCATGGAACAACAACATTACAATGCTTACGACTTGACTTCTGAGAGTCTGACTAGTTTTCTTAACAAACTCGTTAACTCGTCCAAAGGGTCTGACGGGCGATATCGTTGCGCGAGTATTCTCGTCTAAAGCAATGAATAGGTTAACAAAAAATCACATATTTGCTGTGATAATTTCTTTATAGTGCATACGTTCAAATTGATCGATGCGTATAATGTGTTAAAAGAATACTTGATTTGCTTCGATAGAAAAATTAAAAAAATTAGTAGCAGAACAATCTTTTTTTCACTAGCATCTGCATAATTTTTTGACTTCTTCAGCATAAAATTAGAAAAATGTAAAATTTCACACTATTTCCAAAATTACTGCCAACATTAATTTCTCCCAGAGTTCCCCCGTAGCCCTCGGCGGGGGAACAAGTTGGAAAGCAGAAGGAGAGGGTAAAGGTGAAGAAAAAGGGTTTGGGAGGAAAGAGAGTAAGTGCTGGTCTACAACCTTGCTTTAAAGGGTATTTAAGCTCTAAACCGTAAGAAATTGACCAATCGCAGTCGAGTATTCGCCTCACATTCTACTGTGATTGATCAATTTCTTACGGCTTAGGACTTAAAGCACTTATTGTAGACCAGGACTAAAGATGCGGGATGGAAGGAAAGTGTGGAGGAGACTGAGAGGAGGCGGAGTAATTGGAGGCGAGAATGAAAACGAAGTGGAGCGCCCGGAATACGAGTAAGAAGAGGTCAGGAAAAAAGGTTAGGATGACGGAGAGGTTTCGGAAGGAGGACGCGGCGAGGGAAAGGGCCGGGGAGGATGGAGTGGGAGGAGAGGCTGACGGAGAAGGAGAGTGAGAAGTGGAAGGAGGGAAGGAGGTGAGAAGTGAAGGCGGTTACTAACCTGAATGGAGCAGCTAAGCGGAGGTGACAGCAGGTAGAGGGAGAGCCCGAGCACGGCGGGAAGAGCGAGTTGGCAAGATGGAGAGACGAGTTATCGACGGCGTGGCAGAAGAGTGAAGGGCGAGGAATCGAGAGTCGATAGTTCGATCAAGAGAGCAAATCGATAGAGGGAGGCAAGTGGGCTGGAATGTATTGTATAGCTCTATAGCGACGTACGTGGAAGGAGGGAGCCGGACTCTAGCATTCGGTGGACAGAGTTAGGTAAGAGAGCACGTGGCGTAAAGTTTTGGAAGTTTTGGAAGAATACGAGACCGCAAGGTATTCAGAAGTGAGGAAAAGGAGACAAGAAGAAGAGAGTATGTAAGTAAGATAGCAAGGGAGAAGAAGGAGTGATGAGTACGCAGGAGAGGCAGGAAGGAGAAAGATTTACAGGTCGGACGGGGTGTGAGCTGAAGACATTATTTACAGAGAGAGCTGAGAGCAGGAGAGTTCGGAAGTTGGCCGTCGTTTGACCGAAGGAAGGAGGAGGAGAGAGAAGAAGGCGCGTAGCAGGGGTGCAAGTGGAAAGGCACGGGGAGCGTAGAGAAGAGTAGGAAGGAAGAGAGAGAGAGAGAGAGAGAGAGAGAGAGAGAGAGAGAGAGAGAGAGAGAGAGAGAGAGAGCAAAGAGTGGAAAGAATAAGAAGGGAGAAGAAAGAGGGGCAGGGTAGAAAAGAGAGCAAAAGAAAGAAGTTAGTGTGGAGGGGGTTAGATGGGGAAGACGCCGCTGAAAGGAGAAGCATGATGGAGGATATTACGGAGAATATATTAGGCTTGAAGTTGAGGGGAATAGAGGAGAGGAGAGCAGAGGGGGGAAAAGTGGTGTTATTGGTTGAAGTGGAGGGAAAAAGGAATAGAGAGGAGTTGTTAGAGAATAGTGGGAAGATTAAGAGGAGATGGGATGTATGGGTGGATGAAGACCTGACTATGGAAGAGAGGAGATTAAGATGGAGGATAGTAGAAAAGGCGAGGGTAGAGAGAGGGAAGGGGAGGAGAGTTGTGATTAGTAATAGGAGGATATAGATTGATGGGAGGGAATGGTGGTGGGATGAGCGGAGGAAGGAGTGGAAAGTGACAAGGAGGGCCGAGAGATAGAGAGAGGAGGGCTGCAGGTGAAGGGCAGAGAGAAGGAGGAGTGAGGCGGAGCAGGGGTAACGAGGGAGGGTGGAGATGGAGGGAAATGGGAAACGGGTACAAGGGAGATAGGGGAATCATAGGTCGCATAAGGCCAGGTCGCGGAGGGGTGATAGATTGTTGTAAGGGGTTTGAGTACGTTCCCCACAAAAACGCCTTGTAAACCCTACGGGGAGTGCGACACCTTTTCCCGCGGCTGGATTGGAATGCGCGGCTATCGGGCGTCGTAAATAATTATTCGGTTACTCGAGCACTCGCAAAAAAAGCAAAATCGAAATCCGTACACAAAAATTTCCAACGACAATTTGGGCACCAGGTGCGGAGAAGGCAGTACCATCTTCTGACTCTAATTTTCACATAAACGTAACTCTCAATAATTTGCTCGAGCCGAATGCGACGGCTGCTCAGAAATTCGGCTGAGGGCGGGGTTCAATAGATTCTATGGAGTTAGGCACTTTGAGTGTGGTTCGGCAGACACAGAAAAATAATGCAGATAACAATTGAAAATATCGTATATTTACAACCAGCGGTCAGACGGAATGTTGGTGTTCAACCGTAAAGGGCGCGTGCGGCCCGGATGGGGCGCACGTGATCGACGTATGGCGCACGTCGTGTGTCTCGCTTTTGACCGTGTATCCTCTCGATTCGGAGGCAATTCGATAGATAACGTGAATGCAAAGTTAATATAACCGTAACGCGAACGCAATTCTGTACGATATTTAACTCAAACGGTCGTATCTGATTGATACTCGAAACCTCGCTAATAATGCTCGCAACGCGAATATTCCTTATACTCCGTCTCTCGTAACCGTAATTCACGCGAATGGTCGTATCTTAAGGATACTGGAAACATCGAGAGTACTCGCGATAATCCTCTTCTTTCGCACGTGAAGAACACGTGAACGCCTTATACGCCAGACGTTCTACTCGCAATCCAACGCGAAACGTGAACGATTTCCCCTCGGGGACGGGAACCGCACTAGATTAGAATATAGCCAACTCGCAACTTGAATCTCTTTTACGCAACTAGAATCTATTTTACCCGCAACTCGAATAGAACTCGTAAATATTTTACACGAAATTCGAATACAACTGTCACGTTCTGTCAGTTGTTCGTCCGTTTTTTGGTCAATGCATTTAAGCAATTTACCAGGGAGTTGGACAAGTCGTGTGAAGGTTATTGTTATTATTCGGGACCGAAAAGATACCGGAGTTTATACGTTTCGTACCGTGGATCACTTTTACTTATTTGATTGTAGTGGGGGTAATCGATGTCGAAGTCGACAGGAATAGGATTAAATGGAGGTGGGTTTTCTAGTTGTTGTAATTTCTGGAGGAAGGGGAGAGGATCTTGATTTGAAATAATTGCTTGTTTGATCTGGAACCTAATCTTTTTAATTTGAGTTCGTTTACCTCCCTTTTTCGTCATTTAACCGGATCCTCGAAAGTGAATTTTACAGCTCGCCACACTTTTCGGCAGCGCTCTAAACCAATCCGCCACACACACTGCTCGCCACACTCTTCGTCAGCGCTCAGTTCGTCAGCGTAGAGGTCAAATTCACTTTCGGGAATTTATTACGATCACAGTCTTTTCTGGAAACCAACCCCGTAATCGCCACGCCTTTGGCAGCGAAAGTACTAGTTCGCCACACTCTTCGTCAGCGCCCCAGCACAGATCGCCACGCTTTTGTCAGCGAAAACTGCGAGTCGGAATACCAGAAGTGGTTGATTAAGAACGCGAGATGAGATTCCAGATTTTCAAACTTGTTCCCCTTTAAACTTATCTTACCTTTATTCTAAAAATCTAAATACAACTCGTGGGTGAAGCTCGGTCTTATAAAATACGAGAATGCAGGGACTAAGTCCCAGAATTGAGCGCGAATGGATCGTAGGAAATCGAATAAGAGTTAGGAGAGAGTCTGAGAACTATGTCTAGTCAAGACCGAAGTTAAAACTTATCTGCTTTCCGCGGCGTTTTTCCGCCCTATTTATACCCGAAAAAGCCGGAATCTCCCGCGCGAGATTCCCGCCTTTTCCTACGCGTCTTAAGGGGGGAGGTTGTCTAGAAGCTTCTAGAATCTTCTAGAAGCGTCGTTTTGGGCCCATCTGGCCCCCAGCCCTTCAACGGACTCTGATAAGATAACCTAAACATTTACATTAACCCGACCGTCCCCTCGGAATTCCGAGCTAACGTGCGTCGTCTAAGCGTTCAAAAGTGCGTCGTCGAAATTTTAATATATGAAATTTCCGTACGTAACACAACTCAATTCGGATACGTATCCAACGCGACGCAGGCATAACTTGAATACGGAAACTCGAACATATTTTACACGCAATTCCGATACACGGAAACGCCGAATATTACACGCGATATGTACAGAAGACGCAAAGACACTTTACCCGTAAATCAGGTAACGCCGAAGATACGCGGAAACGCCGAATATTACCTACAAAAGATACATGGAAACGCCGAATATTACACGCGATATGTACGAACGACATAAATATACTTCACCCGTAATTCAGATAACGCTGAAGATACGCGGAAACGCCGAATATTACATACAAAATGCACGAAAGACGCAAGAAACACACCTGCGATACTCCGGGTATAGGTGAGCCACGGTCCGTTACGCGCACGTGAAATTCACACGGGAATCACGTGCTACACGAAAAGCTACTGTCACACGCAAAGAGCACCGGACGCAACAATTAATGCACGAATTCGACCGGCCACGTACACCGGAGCATCCACGCAACTTGACTGCTGAGCCGACCGGAGATAGACCCCTTTACTTTACTATACACGAGGCGGTCGCGGGCGGAGTAGTCAGACCCGAAATCTCGACAATCCCGAAGGATTCACGACAAGTACGCGACGAGTATCTCGTACGCGAATCACTAAATCCACGCGAAGATCCCCTGGATCACGCGTGTTTCTCCCAAAACGACCCTACTGTACACGACCCTCCGCTACACGATACCCCGTTACCTAGTACTCGGGGTTGCTGGTCGTTCACAATTTCCGGCCGTCCTCGGTCCTTCAGTCCTTGCCGGACATCTTTCCTCGCTCACGATCGACCCAACAGTAATGATTTGAGCGACGTCGATCCTCGGCTCCGATTTCGGCGGTGCCTCCTCGTCCCGCCGGATGGCGCCAACCTGCCGAAATCGGAGCAGTCCTGCCGCCCTATCCTGAAACTGAGAAACGCCAGCAATACCCGCTCAATTTACCAGACGGTACGCAAGTTTACTCCACCACGGGGTCGGAGTGGGGGGTTACGCTACGCTAATGTGACGGGCACACGGGGCCACGTCACAGGAGATACAATAAAGGACATATATTAATTTCTCCCAAAGCATCACGTAGGGGTTGTACGGTTAGATTTGCGCTTTATTGTGCATATGTGTGCGTGCGTGCGTACATGCGCGTGCGTTACTTGGCATGTCTTTTTCACCTTTGTTCTTTTTTTGTAGGATCAAAATAGACTTTTTGCACAGAAAAGATACAAGGGGTATGTGTATTTGGCGCCATTTTTTACATTTTCGAAAAGATAATTTTGTACACAGAATATTCATATGATTACTATAATTATAACATATTATATCAAATCTCTGTAATTCAGTCTTTGCTTCTTTCTATAAAAGTAATAATAAATTTTACATTTTTATTATTAACTGTCTTCAATTAGTTTCGTAGGATTGGTGGACGATCCTGATCCATTTCAGCAACCGGCACCTCTAAAGTTATGTCACCAACTGACTGAAGATGTAAAATGGTTTAAGGTACTATTACCATATTTACGTAATTTCTATTGTCAGATTGATAAACAGCTATTTCATAATATTTGTCATATCTATAAAATAAAATTGACACTATTAGTAAAGTTATTTCAAGTAATTTTTGTTTTCAAATAAAATTACAAAATTGTAAAGTGATATTTATTTTTATTATTAATTCAATTTATAATATATTGTTTTTAACCAATTTAAAGAAAATTATTATATCTTAAAAAATATAATTTTGATAATTTGAATAATTTGATTTTAATCTTGATATTAATCTTAATATTGACAAAGATTAACGATTTATTTTCAATAAACTGATAACCATATGTTCTTCAAGAATAAAATATAGATATACATTATACAGAATGAGTTATTTTAATCAATGCAGGCAAATATCTCGAAAAAATTATGTAAGGTACAAAAAAAATGGGCTGTTCTTCCGAAAACGTCCATGCTCCGATTTAGGTCAAACTTTATAAATAGGTTTTTTTTACATAAAAAAGACATATACCAAAAGAATTTTTAGTGACTCAAAAGTTAAGTAATTTTTTTAACATTTTTAACCTACTGCCTCCACGCATACACTTTCCACGCAAGATGAGTTGCCACATGGATTTACAACGTTTCTGATTTTCTGAAGTTTCACCAATGATGTTTGACTTTGTTATGACTTTGACGGGTATGACTTTACGGTTGTTTACATTACTTGCGAGCTGTTTTGGTTTATAATATACTGACAATGAGTTAGTTCTAAGTGTATGCGTGGAGGCAGTAGGTTAAAAATGTTAAAAAAATTACTTAATTTTTGAGTCGCTAAAAATCCTTTTGGTATACGTCTTTTTTATCTAAAAGGAACCTATTTACAAAGTTTGACCTAAATCTGAGTATGGATGTTTTCGGAAGTTTCGCCAAAAAATGTTTCAGACAAAAGTTGTATGATATAAAGGAAGACACATGATTCCGATATGAATCATGTCGTAGATGTCGTTTTCAAGAAATTTTAAAGGCGACTAATTTCTTAAATGGAACTTGATTCTTTCCTTGAGATAGAAGTTGTAGATCTCGTCGAGACATTTTTAACACGCTATAATAAAGCTCTCTTTCGTTAAGAATTTCCTGAGATATTTAAAATTTTGTTATATTTTTAATATAAATTATAAAACATAAAATATCTCGCAAAATATTCACTTTTCGATGACTTTACCTTTACACTTTTATACGTAGAATAATGAAAAGAATTGATTGTTGTAAAAAAAAAAACAATAAAAAGGAGATATTTTAAAAAAAGATCCCGCACACATTTTATGGAAAAATGACCACCTGTCGAATTTGCTGAAACTGTAGTATGATGTAGTTCATGACGTCCTGATGATCAAAAGTCCTAATCGGCCTGAGGTAAATAAATGGACAGTTTTCGAGATACGGGAGGTCAAAGGTCAATAATAGTGCCTCATTCAAAAATTCTACCCTTTGTGTATATTTGTATGTGAGCGGTGCTATTGTGCGTATGAGCGATTCTGCGTATGTGTGTGTATTTGTGTGTGAGTGTAGCCCTAGTGTGACAATATGGCAATAATACTATGGCCAGGTTTGCAATATGGCCACCTACAAAACTAGTGCACAGATCGATATAAAACTTAGCCAGCGTGTTCACCGTAGAAAAAGAATTTTATTTTCGTTCAAGCATTCGTACCATCAGTGGCCATATGCCGATCTGGCCGTATTACCCTCACCGACGTTATATTGCCATCTGATCTCGTACTCTCCGGTGTGACACGATGGCAGAGTTTCAAGATCGATTGATGATCCAGCCAATGAAGGTAAGATTGACTGTTGATCCAGCCAATGAAGGCAAGACTGATGATCCAGTCAAAGGTGCTTTCTAGTTAACGACACAAGTCGACACAAGCGTCATTCTATCTTTGTTGCTCACTAGATGTTGAAAAGAGACAGAATGACGCTTGTGTCGACTTGAGTCGCTAAATAAAAAGCAGTCAATGAAGACAAAATCGGTTGATGATCCAGCCAATGAAAATTAAACTCTTCTTCGATGGTGGCTAAGTTTTATCTCGATCCATGCACTAGTTTCGTAGGTGGCCATATTGCGAACCTGGCCATATTACTATTGTTATATTATCATACCAGGCTACACTCACACACAAATACACACACATACGCAGAATCGTACATAAGCACACAACAGCACTGCTCACACATAGATATGCTCAAAGGGTAGAATTTTCGAATAAGGCACTATTATTGATCTTTGACCCCTCGTATCTCGGAAACTGTCCATTTCTTACCTCGGGCCCATTTGGACTATTGATCAGGACATCATGAACTACATCATACTGCAGTTTCAGCAAAGGATCCCGCAACATTCTTATGGGAAAATGTCTTTCTGCGGATTTGGATAATTTTTGGATATGTTGTAGTTCTCGTCATTCTGAACAAATGTCTCAATGGGCACAACTTGATCCTATGAGCAGTTTCCGCGCTATAAGCTCTGGAAGGTTCCGATTTGACTACTATAACTATAAATATAAACGTCTCGACGAGATCTACAACTTCTATCTTAAGGGGGATGGTAAGGTTTAAAATTTCGAAAAATTCGATTTTTGGTTTTTTTACATATTTTGGTAGTATGATGTTTTAAAAATATTTCCCAGTTTGGTTTTTTGGAAAATTCGCAAAATTGAGCTCAGGAAAGTTAAAAATGTGAGTCCTGGCCGGCAAAGAGTCCGCGTGCAGATTTGCCTTGTAGCTACACTTTTTCCTCGTGTCTAGAAGAGGCCAAAGCCGAAAAAAATCTGTGATGTTCTGTGATTACTGCTGCAATGGAAGCTGACCTGGAGACGTCATTTTATAGCGCGGATACTTTTGAGCTTCGTACGTATCAATTTTTTAGCTAAAACTATTTTAAAATTTAACCGTGTTTTTCTCGAAATGACATTTTTCGCTAGTTTTGCCACGATAACTGCCGAACAACTGCAAATATCGACTTGATTTTTTTTTTTAAATAAATATAACGAATTTTTTTGTAAACTAAACCTATTTTAGCGCACAAAAATTACCAACAAAATAGCACAAAAAAATTAAAAATTTCCAGCTTGTTTACCAGGAATCGTGGCAAGAACAGAGCAATGCGCAAATCACGCGGTTACCTTTAATCATCAATATCACCCTTAATTATTTATATTCTTGGGACTTTTACGTCTCGTTTAGTTCGTTAAGAAAGCACTAATAACATGCTTTAAAAGAAAATTTATGTATGTTTATTTGTTTGTCCACAAGTGACATTTGAATTTTACCCAATTTTCGGCCATTTAAACCTTACCGTTCCCTTAAGGAAAATATCAAGTTCTATTAAGAAATTAGTCGCCTTTAAAATTTCTTAAAAACGACATCTACAATATGACTCACATCGGAATCATGTGTTTCTCTTTAGATCATACAACTTTTGTCTGAAATATTTTTCCATATCTTCCATATTTTTCGAGATATTTGCCTGCGTCAATTAAAATGACTCACCTTGTACACAGAGCTGCCAAATCTAGACCCCAGCCTGACTCGTAAATCGAGTGGTGGGGATACTACGCGCGCTCGGCGGTCCATCTTCGAGCTTCGGCTAGCTTCGGAATACTAGATGAGGACAGTCACATTATGTTCTGTTTCCTTCTCGCGCGCTGAATCCTTCCGTACTACCGCAGTCAGCCTGGTAAACAGCGAGAGTCAGCTGGTAAACGTCTCTCGTGAACGCGAGAGAAGGATTTTTTCGGCGATGCGGCGCGACGCGACAAAATGCCCTCGTCTACTATCCGCGAGGCTATGTACATATAAAATTATAATTAATATAATTGTATAATAGTTTTTCACGTCACTTAAGAGGTACTATTATAGGCCTCTACTAAAAATTCTACTAAAAAATAACACTATGAAATGATCGTAGCTTGTCAGGGGGACAAATAAAATTATGTAATATATATAAAAATTGCACTTATTGTTCGTCAAAAAGATAAATAAAATTAATAATTTAATAATATGGTAAATAAGCTATATATATATAAATAAAATAAATAATAAATATAAATAAATATAATATATAATAAATGAATTTTTACATTTTTACTGTAACCTATTGCAATAATTTTGACAATTTTTTCCAATAAATATTCTGAAAAAGACAAGACACGTATTTTTTTGTTTGGATCTACGATTAATATTTTCGAAAGTGTAATTTTAAAAATTAAATTGTTCTATCTTTCATGAAGACAGACAAATTATATCCTGCTATTTCTAAAAAACAAAAAAGTAGATCTTCGGCTATATGCTGCAGATGATGATATTGCTGGTCCCTCTTCGTTTGACATGCAGGAATAACAAAAAGTTAATGATTTTTAACCTCTTTCTTTTAATAGCAAAGCATTATATCAGTTACAGCTATGTAAAAGAAATAATATGTAATATTATGTAATATGTATTATATAATTTTATTATATATATATATATATATATATATACAGGGTGTCCCTAAATCCTTCAGACTTTGCTCGTATCCAGATAGAGCGAGCCAAACTGAGTCGAAAAGTCATGTACCATTTTGCAATTTTCGCAATAGTTGATGAGATATTAATGATTAAAAATCGCCGTATTGGTGCCGCCCACCGCCAAATCCAAGCGCGCGGCGAGATGCGGCCGCCCCGCGGTCGGCGCGCGGGCAGTTGTTTACTACAAGCGGCGATGATCACGCACGAGCGGCGCGTAACGCCGGGCCCCGTCCTGAGCGATGATAGTTTCTCGCCTTTTTTTAAATAGAAATAAAATTTTTTAACAACATAGAAAAATTTTTTGTGCGTACGTATGTACATACGTGTGTACATGCATACACAGGAAAATTTCAATTCTACTGCTTAAAAAAGCGATTACTCAATTTACTTTTTTTTCTTTTAGTAAGTAACGGTTGTCTTTAAGAAAGAATATTTTCTTGATAATAGTCTTAAAATGTACAAGTTTTAGAAAGAATCTTCATCATGTACTCGAAAGAGAAGAATTTATACTCCTTCAAAAAACATAATAAAATTTTATCAAAGAAAAGTCAAAATAATAAATAAAGTATTATTAGGACTATCGAGATTAAAATAGGAGAAGTCAAGGTTATGAGGGTCAGACGCAGATCACAGTGCGTAATATCAGAAATAACTGATTTATTCGTCGTTTTGATACATTACATCGATCCGTACGTTTCGGCTCAGTTTTGAGCCATCTTCAGCGGTAGTTACAGAAATTAAGTTACACGTTCTCCGTACCGTATGGTGAGTTTACAGATTCAAAGTATCAGAAACATAGACCAATTGATCCATATCTGTAAATTTGTTCAATTAATGTTGAGATATTAAAAAGATCCCTTAGGAAACTCACCATTCGGTCTGAAAAACGTGGAATACAGAGCCATGTACATAATGAATACTCTCTGCGAGAAGACTTGACAATCTTATCGACACGACACATGCACAGCAATGAAAGGTCTTGCAAGAAGAGGCATGTCGTAGGTCAACACACCGGCGAGGATTATAACAAAGCACGATTTGACACCGTCTCAAAATGACACGGATTTTTTACATCATGCATATGTCACGGTTTTGAGCAAATTGTAATCCATGCTCATGAACTTTGGTCGTTGGCAAATCGGGGTTTTACTATTGGTACATGCAATATTGTGACGGTGTCAAATCGTGCTTTGTTATAATCCTCGCCGGTGTGTTGACCTACGACATGCCTCTTCTTGCAAGACCTTTCATATCATTGTGCGTCGTGTCGACAAGATCGTCAAGTCTTTTCGCAGAGAGTATTCATTACGTACATGACTCTGTATTCCACGTTTTTCAGACCGAATGGTGAGTTTCCTAAGGAATCTTTTTAATATCTCAACATTAATTGAACAAATTTACAGATATGGATCAATTGGTCTATGTTTCTGATATTTTGAATCAGTAAACTCACCATACGCGGTACGGAGAACGTATAACTTAATAACTTCTGTAACTACCGCTGAGAGAGAAGATGGTTCAAAGCTGAGCCGAAACGTACGGATCGATGTAATGTATCAAAACGACGAATAAATCAGTTATTTCTGATATTACGCACTGTGATGTGCGTCATAGGCCTTGACTTCTCCTATCAAAATAATTAGCAAATCGAATTTTCGTTTTAATTTTATATTCTTAACTGAAGAATCGAATAATTAGAATTTAGAATATTATTTATTTTAAGTAATATTATCAAGAAAACGTTTTTTGTAAAGATCATCGTTACTTAAAAGAAGAGAAAACTGAGTAATTGGTTTTCTAAGTACTACAATGATATTTTTTTGCGTGTGCGTATACGGCATGCCATTTTACTATTTAATACCATCATAAAAATTGTACCAAATTAAATTGATATTCAAAGAAAAGAAATTATTATTATGTCTAGATATACTTATAATTCATCGAATTGTTGTTAAGCTATAATTGAAAATGCAGAATTATGCAGAATTATGCACAATTATGTCTATACAAAATATTAATTTTGAATTCATTTTACGTTACGACATAAAAAATTTTCGTTAATTAAAATTATGTACATAATTGTAATTCCCGAATTTTATTTATGTACGCAATTTTAATACTTGAATTTTTATTATGTACACAATTGTAATTCTCGAATTACTTGTTTTCTTTTGGTAAGTAACGGGGTTCTTTAAGAAAGATTATTTTCTTGATAATAATCTTAAAATGTATTCATCACAAATTTTAGAAAAAGTCTTCATCATGTACTGGCAAAAATAATTTATACTCCTTCAAAGAACATTATAAAATTTTATCAAAGAAAGTCAAATAATAAGCAAATCGAATTTTGTTTTAATGTTATATTCTTATTTGAAAAGTTTAACAATTAGAATTCAGAATATTATTTGTTTTAAGTAAAAAGAGTGATGAGTGTATTTTAAGATTATTATCAAAATAATATTCTTTGTAAAGATAACTGTTAAAAGAAGGGAAATAGGGAAGGGAGTAATTGGTTTTCTTAGCATAAAATGATATTTTTTTGTGTGCCAATTGTGCATAAATAGCAATCGCGATGTAAGATTGCGAGCCAAAAAGTAATTTTTTTCTCTGTGGCAAGAAAATGATAGAGCGCTATCATTTCCACACCACCTTGCGGTAGATAGCATGGCGCATTTTTTTTTAAGTGGTATCCCCAGTAGGTCTAATCCACTTTGCATAAAAATATGAGAATATTTTAATGCAAGAACTGTTCGAAGTGCCTTCCTCCTTCTCGTACACAGAGTTCGGCCCTTCGAGTAATATTGCGCGTCGCGCGGTGCGCCATTTCCCGGCGTGATGGTACCGAAAGCTGCGAGAATTTCTTCTCGTACCTCAGCTTCTGTACCACCACGCCTATGCTCGACTAAATCTTTGATGTAACCCCAACGAAATAGTCGAGCACGTTAAGATCCGGCGACCGCGCCGGCCAAATGATTGGGCCACCTCGACCCATCCACCTGTCCGGATATCGCGCGTTTAAAACGTTTCGCGCCTGTCGCGAAAAATGCGGAGGAGCCCCGTCGTGCTGGGAAAATGAGCTCTTCCCGTTCACGAAGAGGAAACGTCTTCGAGAAGACCGGGCAACTCATTTTCCAGAAAACCGCGCGTAAATGTCCCCGGTTAAGCGCGGCGGGAGAATGTAGGGACCGATCTGAAAATCATAGAAAGAGTGTGATTTGAAAAAAACTGTGAGGGAGACAAAGACGAACTTCTCAACACTCGTAAACTTACTACTTACAATTCGGTTCGCTTTTATTCCTGCCCAAACATTTATCGACCAGCGATACTGAAACGCGCCTTGGCGAATGGCGTGCGGATTTTCGCCTCTCCATAATAAAAAATTATGGGCGTTAAACACGCCATTCGGTGTGAAGGTCGCTTCGTCCGTCCACAGGATGCGGTCGGGGAAAAGGGCGTTCCGCCGACACTGCGCGAGGGAACCCTGTGTATTTTCGTCGATAATAATTAATATTTGCTAAAAGCAGCGTAAACATTAAAGAAAGATGATAAAAGTACCTTCACAATAATAGACGCGCTGCTCTGGGTCTGTTGCAACAAGTTGCCTGCACCCCGTTGATAATGAAACGGTGCAATCCGTCCTGACGTAAAACCCGATGTACGACGCTTCGGGAGAGACCAAGCATACCGGCGACACGGCGTATGGTAGGTCGTCTCTGCGGGTTCTCAGGATCGTCCTCGAAATCCTCGAATGTCTGGACGATTCTTTCTTCGGTCGATTACGCGACGTTGCAACGGTGCACCAGCATTTCGCCAATTTGGCAAAAGAGATCCTGTCTCTCTGGCGCGTCGGACACATCCCAAAATCACGTCGTATCCGGATGTCGTCACGCCCGGGAATCGTTCCGCGTAAAGTCGAACGGCACCACGGACGTTTTCTCCAGCCATTCCATACGTAATGAGCATGTCGGTATACTCTCGAGCAGTATACATCTTCTTACAATTTATCCAAATTTTCGCAAGAACGCACGCACGTCGAACGCTGGGCACGTATTGTCGTGGAGCGACAAATCATGTTAAAACAAAAGAATATTGTTAACTGCAAACGTTTTTTGTTTGTCGCTCCACGACAATACGTGCCCAGCGTTCGACGTGCGTGCGTTCTTGCGAAAATTTGGATAAATTGTAAGAAGATGTATACTGCTCGAGAGTATACCGACATGCTCATTACGTATGGAATGGCTGGAGAAAACGTCCGTGGTGCCGTTCGACTTTACGCGGAACGATTCCCCGGGCGTGAACGACATCCGGATACGACGTGATTTTGGGATGTGTCCGACGCGCCAGAGAGACAGGATCTCTTTTGCCAAATTGGCGAAATGCTGGTGCACCGTTGCAACGTCGCGTAATCGACGAAGAAAGAATCGTCCAGACATTCGAGGATTTCGAGGACGATCCTGAGAACCCGCAGAGGACGACCTACCATACGCCGTGTCGCCGGTATGCTTGTCTCTCCCGAAGCGTCGTACATCGGGTTTTACGTCAGGACGGATTGCACCCGTTTCATTATCAACGGGTGCAGCAACTTGTTGCAACAGACCCAGAGCAGCGCGTCTATTATTGTGAAGGTACTTTTATCATCTTTCTTTAATGTTTACGCTGCTTTTAGCAAATATTAATTATTATCGACGAAATACACAGGGTTCCTCGCGCAGTGGTCGGCGGAACGCCCTTTTCCCCGACCGCATCCTGTGGACGGACGAAGCGACCTTCACACCGAATGGCGTGTTTAACGCCCATAATTTTTTATTATGGAGAGGCGAAAATCCGCACGCCATTCGCCAAGGCGCGTTTCAGTATCGCTGGTCGATAAATGTTTGGGCAGGAATAAAAGCGAACCGAATTGTAAGTAGTAAGTTTACGAGTTGAGAAAGTTCGTCTTTGTCTCCCTCACAGTTTTTTCAAATCACACTCTTTCTATGATTTTCAGATCGGTCCCTACATTCTCCCGCCGCGCTTAACCGGGACATTTACGCGCGGTTTCTGGAAAATGAGTTGCTCGGTCTTCTCGAAGACGTTCCTCTTCGTGAACGGGAAGAGCTCATTTTCCAGCACGACGGGGCTCCTCCGCATTTTCGCGACAGGCGCGAAACGTTTTAAACGCGCCGATATCCGGACAGGTGGATGGGTCGAGGTGGCCCAATCATTTGGCCGGCGCGGTCGCCGGATCTTAACGTGCTCGACTATTTCGTTTGGGGTTACATCAAAGATTTAGTCGAGCATAGGCGTGGTGGTACAGAAGCTGAGGTACGAGAAGAAATTCTCGCAGCTTTCGGTACCATCACGCCGGAAATGGCGCACCAAAGGCGCGACGCGCAATATTACTCGAAGGGCCGAACTCTGTGTACGAGAAGGAGGAAGGCACTTCGAACAGTTCTTGCATTAAAATATTCTCATATTTTATGCAAAGTGGATTAGACCTACTGGGGATACCACTTAAAAAAAAATGCGCCATGCTATCTACCGCAAGGTGGTGTGGAAATGATAGCGCTCTATCATTTTCTTGCACAGAGAAAAAAATTACTTTTTGGCTCGCAATCTTACATCGCGATTGCTATTTATGCACAATTGGCACACAAAAAAATTCATTTTATGCTAAGAAAACCAATTACTCCCTTCCCTATTTCCTTCTTTAACAGTTATCTTTACAAAGAATATTATTTTGATAATAATCTTAAAATACACTCATCACTCTTTTACTTAAAACAAATAATATTCTGAATTCTAATTGTTAAACTTTTCAAATAAAAATATAACATTAAAACAAAAATTCGATTTGCTTATTATTTTGACTTTTCTTTGATAAAATTTTATAATGTTCTTTGAAGGAGTATAAATTATTTTTGCCAGTACATGATGAAGACTTTTTCTAAAATTTGTGATGAATACATTTTAAGATTATTATCAAGAAAATAATCTTTCTTAAAGAACCCCGTTACTTACCAAAAGAAAACAAGTAATTCGAGAATTACAATTGTGTACATAATAAAAATTCAAGTATTAAAATTGCGTACATAAATAAAATTCGGGAATTACAATTATGTACATAATTTTAATTAACGAAAATTTTTTATGTCGTAACGTAAAATGAATTCAAAATTAATATTTTGTATAGACATAATGTGCATATTCTGCATAATTCTGCATTTTCAATTATAGCTTAACAACAATTCGATGAATTATAAGTATATCTAGACATAATAATAATTTCTTTTCTTTGAATATCAATTTAATTGGTACAATTTTATGATGGTATTAAATAGTAAAATGGCATGCCGTATACGCACACGCAAAAAAATATCATTGTAGTACTTAGAAAACCAATTACTCAGTTTTCTCTTCTTTTAAGTAACGATGATCTTTACAAAAAACGTTTTCTTGATAATATTACTTAAAATAAATAATATTCTAAATTCGAATTATTCGATTCTTCAGTTAAGAATATAAAATTAAAACGAAATTCGATTTGCTAATTATTTTGATAGGAGAAGTCAAGGCTATGACGCACATCACAGTGCGTAATATCAGAAATAACTGATTTATTCGTCGTTTTGATACATTACATCGATCCGTACGTTTCGGCTCAGCTGTTGAACCATCTTCTCTCTCAGCGGTAGTTACAGAAGTTATTAAGTTATACGTTCTCCGTTACCGCGTTATGGTGAGTTTACTGATTCAAAAATATCAGAAACATAGACCAATTGATCCATATCTGTAAATTTGTTCAATTAATGTTGAGATATTAAAAAGATTCCTTAGGAAACTCACCATTCGGTCTGAAAAACGTGGAATACAGAGTCATGTACGTAATGAATACTCTCTGCGAAAAGACTTGACGATCTTGTCGACACGACGCACAATGATATGAAAGGTCTTGCAAGAAGAGCATGTCGTAGGTCAACACACCGGCGAGGATTATACAAAGCCACGATTTGACACCGTCACAATATTGCATGTACCAATAGTAAACCCGATTTGCCAACGACCAAAGTTCATGAGCATGGATTACAATTTGCTCAAAACCGTGACATATGCATGATGTAAAAAATCCGTGTCATTTTGAGACGGTGTCAAATCGTGCTTTGTTATAATCCTCGCCGGTTGTGTGACCTACGACATGCCTCTTCTTGCAAGACCTTCATTGCTGTGCATGTGTCGTGTCGATAAGATGTCAAGTCTTCTCGCAGAGAGTATTCATTATGTACATGGCTCTGTATTCCACGTTTTCAGACCGAATGGTGAGTTTCCTAAGGGATCTTTTTAATATCTCAACATTAATTGAACAAATTTACAGATATGGATCAATTGGTCTATGTTTCTGATACTTTGAATCTGTAAACTCACCCATACGGTACGGAGAACGTGTAACTTAATTTCTGTAACTACCGCTGGAAGATGGCTCAAAACTGAGCCGAAACGTACGGATCGATGTAATGTATCAAAACGACGAATAAATCAGTTATTTCTGACTATTACGCCACTGTGATCTGCGTCTGACCCTCATAACCTTGACTTCTCCTATTTTAATCTCGCTAGTCCTAATAATACTTTACTTTATTATTTGACTTTTCTTTGATAAAATTTTATTATGTTTTTTGAAGGAAGTATAAATTCTTCTCTTTCGAGTACATGATGAAAGATTCTTTCTAAAACTTGTACATTTTAAGACTATTATCAAGAAAATATTCTTTCTTAAAGACAACCGTTACTTACTAAAAGAAAAAAAGTAAATTGAGTAATCGCTTTTTTAAGCAGTAGAATTGAAATTTTTCCTGTTGTATGCATGTACACACGTATGTACATACGTACGCACAAAAAATTTTTCTATGTTGTTAAAAAATTTTATTTCTATTTAAAAAAAGGCGAGAAACTATCATCGCTCAGGACGGGGGCCCGGCGTTTACGCGCCGCTCTGTGCGTGATCATCGCCGCTTGTAGTAACAACTGCCCGCGCGCCGACCGCGGGGCGGCCGCATCTCGCCGCGCGCTTGGATTTGACGGTGGGCGGCACCAATACGGCGATTTTAATCATTAATATCTCATCAACTATTGCGAAATTGCAAATGGTACATGACTTTTCGACTCAGTTTGGCTCGCTCTATCTGGATACGAGCAAGTCTGAAGGATTTAGGGACCC